>JAYKXP010000120.1:0-143171 GCA_037176845.1 Paramarasmius palmivorus
ACTCGGTACAAAGATCAAGCACGTTTTTGCAGTAAGGTCGTGCCAACGAATTGACAATGGCCACATCCTCATCCAAAATCGGCGAACAGCGGAATGTCCTTGGGATCGCCGAGTTGCTACGTCTAACAAGGCCTTCCAAACCTCTGGGTCCATGACTTACCATCAGTATGATAAACACCTGTTCGTCGCGAAGATTCGGACCGACTGTGTGGTATGTTAATGCTGACGCCATTCTGGGTTACTCAATACTGAACTTGAGTAGTGTATGGACTGTGGTGCGCCAACGACATAAAGATGCGAACAGTCGTATGGGAATCCAGCTATAGGTCACCGAGCATTAACTTTCGATGGTAGTCATCAACCAATCCGTCGCGGGATTGTCGTGACAGCGTCAGAGTATGTTCCCGACGTTGTCCTGAGACAGTTTGTCGAAGCTGAACCACCCTCCAGTTTCCACGGACGTGCGTGCGGCTCTATCGACATTATGATTCCGGAAATTAGACCATTGGGGCCCGTAAAATGATCAGTGCGCTTCCGATGCTTGAACGACTCTTAGGGGGAAAACAGGTCGAGAGCAGAGCAGGTCTCGTAATGGCCTGGAAGAATCGACTGGCATACTTCTGGTGGGTGGTGACCTCCACAGTCGATCAAGACCTGGGATGCACAAACCGAATACAAGAATGGTCAGTGTTGCAATTTGGATGCGCTTCATCGCGATCTTATCAGTACTCAGTTCATACAGGGACCTATACACAGACTCCAGACAGCCCAGTGACATCGGATTGTGAACGGATCACTCAGGGCATCACAACCTTCGTGGCCGCTGTTTGTGACAGACGCTTTAAGTTTTTCGGATAGAAGACAAGAGAAGAAAACGAGGCTATCATTCGCATAACTAAATTCGAACAGAATAGCCTGGAATACAGAACGTTCGAACCACAGGCCAACTACGGGCTCCCAAGTCCTCCCGCTGGTCTTGATTGGCAGTCAAACGTATGGGATCATCCGGAAGCATGAAGCTGTCGACACTTGGAGATTGTTACCGTGCCAGGTCTTACCTTACTCGTTTGACGTGCACAACAGCGCTGCAGTATTTGCGGGTGATGTTGGCTCAGTTTTCCATACACAAGACATTCACACACCCGATCATATTTTGAACATCATTCCGCTCGTCACGCACAGCAACTGTAATCTTCAGCTGGCTTCAATTCAGATTCCTGGCTCAAGAAGATCAGACATTATTATTATCCATGTCAATGTACCTAACGGGTCATCATGCCACCTCGAGGTGAACTCCCTCGCCGTACATCGATCAACGATCCACTTCCTTGTTTTCCTTTTCCCCCCCACAGAGATGCTGTACGGGTCGGAGAGCCTAGATGGAACTAGTGAGGATCCTCAGTCTTCAGTTCGAGTCGTTGTATATTACTGACAACTTCCATGATTAAACATTCTAGGATATTAGGGGATGCAGCAGAGTTTAACATTATTGGTACTCGATATATTGCAAAAGTAGTATGATATCTAGTTTGCAAGTTGTATATATAAATTTTGTATGCTTCACATTGGTACATATAAAGTTGTAATGAACTCATTCAAACAGTACATTTGTGCTGTCCGAGAAGCTATGCATACAAATCTAATATTCGGATTTTGTACAATTTACTCGACATGCATGTGTCCAAAGCGAGTGTTTACAAGAAATGTTTGGAGCAAAGAACTAAAGCAACTACTCCCATTCTCGCCAAACACCATACTTCGTCTGAGCGGACCTACCAGCTGATCATTCCAAGCATACCCTCCACTTCCCTGCCAATGCCAAATGCGCGCCTGAGTTACCCCACCAGCACTTACGTCCATCCATTTAACAACGCGAGATCAGTAGTCACACACTGGACCGAGCATATTTCCTTGATCGTAGTCCATGGAGAGTTACTGACTGTTCCTGTACAATCAAATAAGCGGTCCGTGACTAGGGGAAGCATTAGTTGACTGTGCGGTCAATGATGGAAATTTAAGGCACATTACTCGTTTAGAGGTCTCACAACGGCGACTAGTCTGGATCTTCATCCTAGGGAAGTACCACAGGCAACGAGCATCATACTCGCATTTATCATCCACTCTCAATCATACCCAAGAATCAAAGCATATGAGCAGCTTTGCTCCCCTGTCCCAATTCTGTCGCTGCCCTAGCGTGTCGTTTATACCCAACCAACAGCTCCTACCGAACTCCTCTAGCGACAGTCTCTCGTAGCTTTCGTGTGCAGAACGTCTTGACCTGCACCTTCCACTTTCGCTCTCGCCAATAAAGACTGGAGTACTACAGCCCCACCAAATTTCATGTCATCTCTCGACAGTTTGCAGATCCGCGCGCGAACTAAGGCTCTCAACCCCTGCACGTCGGAAATCGCAGTCCACCCAGCCATGATACGCTGACTCTTGAATAGCCTCCCCAAAACTGATGTGCATATTTGGCAGAGATTGGGGCGCACCATACCCAAGCACGTGAATCGATCCTCATCTTCTTGAAGCTTCGCGCTGGATAGCAGGCAGGTGATGGTCCTTCCACGGGGCTGTGACATCATCCCTCGAAATACTCCAAGCAACTCCAACAACCGCATATTCAGCAGTGCTTGAGGTGCGTAGCGGCGCGCTATTGTCCCTTCCGGCGGTGGGGAGGAGGGCGGTGCCTTGTGGGAGGAGGTTCTGCACCCATGGGTAACAATTCAGCTAGGGTAAGAATGTGCACGAGTAGTGATAGATGAGGGTTGTCGTTGTACACCCCAGCTCGGGCCAAAGGACAAATCGATGTCCATCTATGGGGTATTTTTGGTGAGGTAAGGTTACAGGGTGCGATATGACCTGCCGTCTGTAACGCTGTGAATAGGAGAAACGTGTGTATGGGGGTGAGAGTGGATGGTGTTGGGGGGTAACGTGTTGCAGCTCGAATAGAGGAAGAATGGCGTATTTGAGATTGAGACAATGACCGGCTAAACTGCCCAGCAATCTTCCAAAGTAGCGTCCTTTTTCTGGAGCTTGTCTGCTTGTGTCTGGGTCAATGCACGACTCAACTGTGTTATGAAGGACCAAGAAGGAGGAGGAGAGGCGATGCGGAAGTTGATAAAACGTGCACAGAGGATGTACCAGCACGGCAAGGGTGTGATCAATGCGACGACGTTCAAAGGATCTGAACCATCGTGCCATTGCATTGCAGCTACTGAGGACTTGTTCATGTTGTTTTGAGTACAGAAAGAGGATTGGTCGACGATTGGAGTTGCTGCAGGATTGGCGTCCATGGTCAAAAGAGACAGCAGTTGGCTCAAATGCAGTGTCACACAAACGCGACGCGACTGTGATCCACAAGTCCATTACCCAGTCTACAGTACGGCCACTGTCAAAGTTCTATTTTGTCTGTAGGATCTATCTAACAATGAGGCTAGGATTTTTGCGTCGTCCAAAGCCTTCATGCATTTGCGTGAGGTGTCTGGATGCCTGCCATTTCTCTCTTATTAAATCACGTTTTATGGCGCTCACGATCGAAGAGTTACGCTTTGACCGTTCTTGTAATCCATTCATTATTGCAAGCTACAACCAAAAAGACATGTATTCATTGTGCGACCATCGCTTCAAAGACCATAAGCATAGAGACCGGAGACATCCTCAATACCTGTATCGCGTAGAGTAATCTGCCCGTGCCCAGGTTAGAAAAAAAAAAAAAGACCGAGACGATGATTGCACACGCACCCTTCGGAGAGACAACCAACCACGACCTTTAGATGATCTCCACTCTATATACTGTCTCTATGATGTCAATCATTTCTTGCTTGTTGTCCATGGCCCAATTCTGCTCGTGTTGGTATTCAGTCCTCGCGAAGCTAGAAAACACGACTCACATCTTGTTGTATGTTACCGGTTCCTAAATCGATCATTATGTGCTTGTTCCTACAATATCATCCAAAAGTGAGCCATGGGTCAGATATTGAGAGATGGCGTCACCGATAGAAGAACATGACCGTGCAGGGATCATAAAATTCGTACATCTACTGACCAATTAGCGTCTCTCCGAGTACCTTTTCAAGTAAGTAGATACGCACTTTGTTAAAGTCCGGTACCTCAGTTATGTCACATAGTAAATCACTAGCGAAATTCTGCACCTTCTCAGCGACTCCGTAGAGTGTTTCGTCCATGGTCATGCATTGGCTGTCCCAATCATGACCAAATCGAATGACAACTACACGGTCCTCCTCGATTTGATAGCTTCATACTACATGCCAACCGGAAGGAAGATGAGGCAGGAAGTAGGACATGGTGGGGCAAGGTCAAAGAGTGAGAAAGGCTGTGCAGCGAAATTCCGAATGTTTCGTTGAATGCCTATCTTATCGCCGCTGACCATCACACCTGATCTTATCAAAATGCACGTGTGGATATTGATCAGCGTCGGAACGACGTTGCGCAGCATTTCCACCTTTTTTTTTCCGCCTTTAAAAAAGCTCTTCCATCTGGCCGCTTTCTCTCGTCAATACGTGGTCCCGACGTCTCTTTTTTTTATCCTACAGAAAATTCCTCTGTTGTATCATTAGCTGCCTCAACTTCTACAATCTCCCTCAAATCCTACTCAACCATGGCACCTGTAACCACTTAACGGCGTCGCAACCACGGGAACCAACGGAACTTCCAAGATGCATACAAAAGTCGTATGTATCGCGGTTCTTTTATGGCTACCTGATGCTTGTAGCTGATCAAACATGAAAGGTGATCAAGTGGATCAGTGCCCTGCTAGGCCATACCGCCGCAATTTACCTTGCACGCGCCAACCTCAACCCGGTTCTCTTTGAAGGATTTATGGCAAACGGCTTCGCTGCTGGAGGTCAGCTCACCACAACAACCGATGGTGCGTGCGTTTCTATCTGTCACCATATCGCATGCTGATATCTGGCACCCTCCCAGTCGAGAACTTTCCCGGCTTTCCCAACGGCATCCTTGGTCCAGAACTAATGGACAAATTCCGCGAACAGTCTCTTCGATTCGGAACCCGCATTATCACCGAGACGATCTCCAAGATTGATCTCTCACAAAGGCCGTTCAGGTATTGGAGAGAAATGCAGGAGAATGAGGAACCGGAGACGGCCGATGCTGTGATTATCGCCACGGGTGCTAGTGCGAAACGGTTAGGACTCAAGGGCGAGGAAACTTACTGGCAGAGTGGTATCAGTGCTTGCGCAGTTTGCGACGGTGCTGTTCCAATCTTTAGGTATGATCTAACTTGCTCTTTCGTGAAATAGTATGTGCTGATGTGTTATACGTCTAGAAACAAACCATTGGCTGTTATTGGTGGTGGTGATTCAGCAGCCGAAGAAGCCACCTGTTCGTCAGTTCTTATATTATCATTTTCAATTATTGACTAGTTTCCATCGCAGACCTGACCAAGTACGGTTCCCATGTGTATGTTCTCGTCCGCCGTGGTGAACTCCGTGCATCAAAGATCATGGCCAAGCGACTCCTGAACAACCCCAAAATCGTACGTGTCTATGAGATATTGTGCAAGCGACACGATGCTAACACTTGGGTAACAGACTGTTCTCTGGAACACCGTTGCAACGGAGTGTCAAGGAGACGGCGATTTACTCAAGAACTTGCGCATCAAGAACGTCCTTACTGGTGAAGAGAAGGATCTTGCTGTCAACGGTTTATTCTATGCTATTGGTATGCCTCATTTCGTGATGGTGATCAAAATCTCTAATTCTCCTCATAGGTCACGAACCCGCCACCGCCATCTTCCGGGGTCAGCTTCAGACTGACCCCGATGGCTACATCGTCACTGTTCCTGGAACGACACAGACATCCGTAAAGGGTGTCTTTGCGGCTGGTGATGTCCAGGACAAACGGTACCGACAGGCTATCACCAGCGCTGGAAGTGGATGTATGGCAGCATTGGAGGCAGAAAAGTTGATTGCGGAAGAGGAGGAATTAGGTCATGATGCATGAGAGGTAAGCTTTTCAAGGCCGGTTCCATGAAACAAAACTGAGTGATGGTTGCAGCTTCATCTTTTTCAGGTCGTTTTACATCCATTTCGGTACTTGAAGAATACTGTATATAATGCAATTTAGAAATTTCAACCCTTGTGATATACACTTGTAAGAGCAGATACACCATTACTTCTCCCATCAAACAAAGCATGTCCTTGATTATTTCGCAAGGCCTACGGTATACGAATATGTACGTATAACAAAAAAACAATCCTTCTAGTACACACACGGCAAGAAATGCTTTTCTTCTATTCCCGATACTGAAAGCCCAAAACCCGTGTTCTACCGTTTCCCAGGAGGGACAGGACTAGCGGCCCTTGAATCGTCGTAATCACTTCCTTCAGCCTTCAATTCGTCCCTACCCATCTTGTGCAGCTTTGCATCAAAGTCTCTGCGTCTATATCCAGAGACAATGCGTTCGAGTAATTCGGAGGTGGATACACCCGGCGTGCGTCGAGTTGGGATGAACTTGCCTTTTGCATCTTGTTAGGATAGTGTACGGGAGCGGAGAGAGTGGGGGAACATACCCTGTGCCTTGACAAATGCATAGACGTCGTCGTGTCCTTCAGCCACATACGGATCCTCATCGTGAGCGACATAGTCGATTTCATATTTGTCCAAGAAGGCTTGGTCGATGATCCAGGGTGCTTCGGGAACGACTTGGTCGACCCAGCGACAGTGGCGGACAGCTTCTAGTCTGTAGATGCGACTCTTTAGAACAGGGATAATACGAGATGGGAGTGGAACGTACCGCTCAGCATGGATCATAATGGATTTAGATTTATGCTCTTTGACTAGTTCGTCTGAGCATACTCCTACGAGAAGGTAGACGTTGGGGAAAGATAGTTTGGCTTGACGGAGTTGGAGGGCATGGCTGGGAGTATGGCGCTTCAGAGAGGGCGGGAGAAGCAATGAAAAAGGCGAAGAACATACCCAAAGTGGAAGAGGTCATACACGCCTGTAAGAGAACCAAAGGGTGACGTCAGAAGAACGAAAAAATGATTGGTTGATGATGCGATGAGATGAGATATGACGAACGTTCGACGCGAAGAAGAAAAAAAAAGTTGGCGAGGAAGAGCGTGAAGGAAAAAGGGGTAGTCATTGTAACAACGAAAGACAAACGCACCATCAGCATAGACCCTTACTGGCCTATCCGTAGGAGGCTCGTTGATCTTGTATTTGCGCCAGGTTTCGCCAGTGATAGCCGTCCTGACAAATGACTGAATGTCTTCTGGAGTAAGTGCAGCGGGATTGAAATGCAGTGCATCGGCAGTTTGCTGGGGTACGGGAGGTTCTATTGGAGAACTCTGTTGTTGTGATTGTTGTTGTTGCTGCTGCTGTTGCTGTTGGAGCATTTCGCGCGTAGTGTTGAGATTAAACTCGGAGGTTGAGGTATCGTCGGAGGGGAACGAGGGGGTAACGGGTGTGTTTAGTGTAGAGGTAGAGGAGGAATGATGATGGTGATGATGATGGAGTTTTGAAGAGCCGGAATGAGAATCTGGACCTGCTGTTGTACTGGATTCTACGTCTCCATCATAGGTCGGAGAATCGACACCGTCCGAATCTGAAGTCAGACTGGCAGCTAGATGATGTCGGTGTTGAAGAGGACGAGAAGTAGCTGGTGGAGGAGGCTTCAACGTGCGTCGAGTAGCAGTTGGAGGCACCGAAGCTTGAGAAGCTGCATCAGATACATCCCCATGATCGTTGTCTTCTTCAGAGGCGTCTTTGGGAAAGGAAGTCAGTTCCACTGCTGCTGAAAGACTCGTAAACGCACCATATGCAGGTGAATCCAAGGCTCTTGGATGCTTGCCAAAGGACCGTTTTCTCGAACCAAGCCCTTTCCGATGTGTGTCTGGTTCCATCTTTAATAGTCACACGTCACAACAGTCACCTTTTTAGCCTCCACACTGACGCGGTGGCTGCGCTTGCAATGAACTGAGATGATGATGGTTCGCAATAGAGATGCAGAAGCAAGGGAAGCAAGGGATTTTCAGGTCTAAATTGAATCACCTGTCACTAGCTACGGGGGCCAGGGTGCGTGTTCAAGTACATAATGATATTGCAGTACATCCATGGTACATCCGATTTGTATAGATACATGATACATACATCCATCTATAATCTAACTCGAATATCTTGTCAATTACTCATAGTCACCTCCATCCCAGCCTCCCTTATCTCTCACGCCTCTTCTACCAACAACACCCACGCTTCCTTTGGTCTTGGATTTGCGTCCTCCGAGTTCCTTGTACATTGCGCGCATCTCCACTTTCCCTGGACTGGTTTGGACCTCTGCTTCTAAACGCCATTTCTCTTCTCGAATTTCCTTTGGGGTCTGATAGCCCGATCCTGAACCTGGTGAAGCGTACCCCGATCGCGTCCGGTGAGAGTTGATTCCGGTGGTGTCGTATGAAGTGTCTGCACGTTCGGTGAGAGATTTGAGGTGTGTTAAGCGCCAGTTCTGCTTGGATTCCCGTTTAGTCCATTTACCGGCAGGTAGCGAGTCATCGTGGAAATTGTCACGACGATAGTGTTGGAACCAAACTGTAAGCACCGATGAGCTTTCGAGTCTGTTCCAATCAGTCGAACGTACCATAGTTTAGTGTCTGACTCTTGTTCCATTTCCTGGACACTCGACTACATCTGGCGAGGTCCTTGATAGAGAGGTATGAAAATAGTCGTTGGGAGACTTGAGTAGGAAAGATTTTCAGAGGATCCCTAGTGGGCTTGTTTGGGATTGGTGCGAGAGGTCGTCTTGATGGTGATGAGGGTCTAGTACGGGCTGGTGTTCCAGGTATAGAGACCTGAAATAATATGTATAAGGAGGAAGCTAAGCGTAAAATGGCAAATTACTCACGACATTGACCCACTCATCCGATTCATCGGAATCCTCGCCGGAATGGTTATTGCCATTATCCTTGTTATTGACGCTGAGAGTGTTAAGTTTGCGTTCTAGGTCGTTTGTGTTTGAGCGCAGGACGTCCTGTAGAAGGGTACTCATCGTTCGAAAGCAACAACCAGAAATCTATGGAATCTGCTTTATAAA
This sequence comes from Paramarasmius palmivorus, assembly GCA_037176845.1. NCBI lineage: Eukaryota > Fungi > Basidiomycota > Agaricomycetes > Agaricales > Marasmiaceae > Paramarasmius > Paramarasmius palmivorus. The sequence goes on from JAYKXP010000120.1 coordinate 9,074, forward strand.
AAGTCAGGAGCCAATGACGTAGTTGCACCTGTCCGGCAATCCCCGTTCACGTGACCAAAGCCTTTCGTCCACATCCACATTTCCATACACCGTCAGGGTTTCCTCTTCGTGTCCCTCCAAACCTCCATCAAGACCCTCAAGACCGACAAAAAATGGTGAGTATGCCCTCTTGATACATGTAGAGGAGCTCTAGCGTCTCCTGCTCTATTCCAAGTCGATGGATGGTGAGTTTTTAGTTGGATGAAGCTGCGTGCGCGCGCTAACTGATGTTTGATTTCAGATCCAAGGATGAATTTGTCTTCATCCTTTTGCTGAGCCTTTTATTGGGGCTATGAAGCACTTTGCTGGGTCATCCTTTGGATGACGCTAGAGCTCCGAGTTCTGTCGTCGTTTTGAACGCACGCTGACTCGTCTCAATGACCAGCCCAAGGCCAAATCCGGAACCGGCAAGAAGCCCGCTGCTGCTCCCTTCGGTGCTAGCAAGGCCCAGAAAAAGACCAAGAACCCTCTCTTCGAGGCTCACCCCAAGAACTTTGCCATTGGTCAAGATATCCAACCCAAATCCGACCTTACCCGTTTCGTGAAATGGCCCGCCTACGTCCGTCTCCAGCGCCAAAAGGTTATCCTTAACCAGCGCCTCAAGGTTCCTCCTGCCATCGCCCAGTTCCAACATACCCTCGACAAGAACACCGCTACTCAATTGTTCAAGTTGTTGAACAAGTACCGCCCTGAGAGCAAGGTCGAGAAGAAGGAGAGGCTCGTCAAGGAGGCTGAAAAGGTCGAGGCCGGCAAGAAGGAGGTCAGTCGCGTTATATTACTTTTCGCTAGTGATAGATACTAATGTTTAAACAGGAGACGAAGAAGCCTCTTTTCGTCAAGTACGGTCTTAACCACATCGTCGCGCTCATCGAAGCCAAGAAGGCATCCCTTGTCGTTATTGCCCACGATGTCGACCCCATTGAGCTCGTTGTATTCCTTCCCGCTCTTTGCAGAAAAATGGGTGTCCCATACGTTATCGTCAAGGGCAAGGCACGTCTTGGTACGGTCGTACACAAGAAGACTGCCGCTGTTGTCGCTCTTCAGGATGTCAAGTCCGAGGATCAGCGTGAGCTTGCTACCCTCGTATCTGCTGCCAAGGCCAACTTGTACGTCTTTGTGTATCTTCCTCGGTGGACGCTTCTCACATCTGTTCATAGCTCCGACAAGTATGAAGAGCATCGTCGTCAATGGGGTGGAGGCATTCGTGGCAACAAGTCGGCACAGATGTTGAGGAAGAGGGCAAAGGCTGCGGGTCAAAGCACTGCCAACGTCACCAAGCTTTAAGCCTGATTTATCATTAGCATGCGTTTTGACGCCATACATATGTAGTAGTTATGAGTATGTTGTATATGGAAGTCTTCATACTTTGTCTTTGCTCTCAACGATGGAAACCTGGAACGACATGCCCAGAATGCTTAGTCGCATTACACGTAAGGGGGACGGCTTGAAAAGGGGCCCCAGACACCCCAAAATATCTGCTCAATGTAAAGTTGCCCAGATTTGTGATGAATCATCCTCCAAGACAATTACTGTTTAGCTGAAATTCAGCCATTATCAATTCCAGAGGAACTTAGTGCAGATTCAGATGGCTAATGTGTGAATAAGGTGAATGAAAAATCAGCTGTTTTTTTCCCCCTTTTCAGTACCTAAATCAAGTGCAAGTAGATTTATCTCTTTACAGCTGAAATACTCACCCACCTGTTTCATCTGGCTCTCAAATGAAAGGGCACTGTCTGTCATAGTACACTTAAATACAGAAAATAGTGTTTTCATGGGTCAGGCTTAATTTAGCATGGCAAGTGTAAGAGATGGTGTGCAAATGTCTATATTCCACACTAACTATTACACTGACTTGCTCCTCCTGCTGGCCAAGTTCACATACAACAGCATGCTGACAACATGCTGATGTGCTGCATTTTGGCATGACATGGATGTTGAACACTTGACTGTGTATCAGTATGTGTGCTATGCACGACACTTGCATCTGTGGTCAATCCTAGATGACAAGAAAGAGTTTACCATACTATCTCATGGAACAGCCAGAAGCACTTATACCAAACCAATAGTACACAGTATTTATAAGGACTATACAGTATATTTGTCAGGCTAGCTTCTGTACTTACCAATGTATGTATTACTGCTCACTAAGAGGATTCAGTAGTCTTAGCAAGACTTGACATACTTACTTATACACATTCTCACTTATGTAGTGTAGATTATCTTGTATAGAGTAAGTAACAGTATGTAAGGCATACTTGTAATGGTCTAGTAGCCTCGGTTCAATCTCATACAATTAACTACCTCACCTAACAAGCATCTTAAGTTCTACACAAGTATAACTCTCAAAGCCCCAACAATGTGGGTTGAGACACATATTAACCACTGTGCACCATCCTGGTTCTCACTGCTCTAGGTTATGGGCTCTGATGACAAGTTAGTCACCATCAACACTTTGAAACAATTCTGGTGTAGATTGGTAATGACCACTGAACCTGGTATGAAAGTAACCAAGTAATAGATGCTAATAGTAGGTCTAGCACTACTGTGGACAGTGTGTGCAAGTGTGGTTCGTTGTGATCAGAGCTGCCATGCTTAGAATCACACACAAAACTAATAGTTCAAGTGATAATACACTTCTAGTAGACTAGAGTAAGGTATAATACACCTTTTAATAGGATATGTATGTGTGTGTTTCACTTGTAAAAGCTATATGAACAATGCTAAGGGCTAATAATAGCTTTCTTGGGCCTGACCTAATACAGTGCAAAATGTCACATCTCTTACACATGGGTTTTGACCCAAAGAAAAATTTTCTGGATTTTTTCATTATTTTTCCCAAACCCAGCTCCTCAAAAAACAGTGATTTATGAAAAGAAAAGTTTTTTCCCACAGTGTTTCACTTTTTTTGGCCCAAAAATTTCCAAAGTATGGGCGCTAAACTGCAGATCCAGGGAGGTGGTAGCTCTGAGGACCCCTGAATGTTTTCCCATCTATACAACTCACCACTACTAGCATGAATTTCCATACAATTTGAGCCTTGTTCAACTTCTCATGTCTCTGTCGATGAGGTAGGAGAGTGATATGTCACATTTGATGGCTGCCTGCCAGGGTCCTCCTCCAGCTGCAGTGAGTTTCTGTAAAGACCTGGACCAAAATAGATAGGATAAGATGAAAGGAAATAGAGAACAGAGAGACTAGACCATTTACAGCCCGTCTAGACTATTGTTGGGGTCACTGACAACACCAACAAAGCTGAATTGAACACTGTGAAGTGCTAGGAAGACTATATCGCTAGGCGACTTGAACAAATATAGCCGGAGGTGAAGGAGATAAACACAGTGGGTGCTGGAGATAACTGTACGAATGTAGGCTTAAGAGGTAAAAGTGTTAATTCCAAGACTACTGATACAGATACAAGTACATCATTTAAATACTGAAAAGAGTGTTTGTACAAAAAAAATGGCTGTAAATATCATATATACAATGACAAAGCTTAAGCGAAGATGTTATCATGCTGGCAATATGACGGTTTTTGGCTATGTTGAATACCCTAATTGATGAAAAAGATTGTGAGGCACTCTATGGTCCTTACATTACCCCCTCCTTAAGACCTGAGCCCCAGCAAAGGTAGCCGGAAGCTGTTGTCAAGCTGATCAGCCGTTACCTGAGTCCATTACCTAACGTGTGTGGGTCTCTGTTGGTTGGAATTTGCAACTGCAGTTGAGTCATCCATCTCTTCTTTCAACCGCAACCATGAGCCATCCCTCTTTGCCAACCACCTCCTCAATGTCCGACGCCACTACTACCTATCTTGTGCGTGATCTACGACAATCAGCCTAGGATCTTGTACAGCAGAACAATGATTCCTTTCCCCTTGAACTTCGATTCCAAAACCGACTTGCTTTTCTTGCAGCTCTCGATCACGCTCTAACATTGGAGGAGGCACATACCATGACTAGGATTCGAGATACCGGTTTTCTGGGATTCAACTACAAGATTCCTGATGCCCACGAATTTCTCAAATGAGGTCTTCAACGGTTGTTGTTGGTTGTATCTTGTGAAGAAAATCAACGAGCAGGCTATTCCACTGTTGCCTTGGGGGCCTTTTGGAACGGTCCTGCCCTACACCTTACTGGGGAAGTTGAAGGGTCTATCCCTGACACCCCTTCTAGCCCAGTAGCCTCTATGGCACCAACAATGGCTATTACCTCGCCTGCACCTAGTCTGCATAGCTGCAGTGGTTCGTTTTCGAACTGTGGACACGTGGCAGCTGGATCTTCAGCACCCCGACTTCCCCAGGCTGTTGGTGCACTGGCAGAAGGGCCTTCTGCGACTGTGGTGATGCCTGTTTAACATGAATCTCCTTCTGGGGCATCCTCTTCCTCATCCACTCCTAGCACGTTCTCTGTGGACCTGGGTGAAGGGTTCAGCGTATCCTCAGCTGATTTGGAATGTTTCCGGCCGACTCTTGTGAGTCTTAGGGCTGGAAAGTCAAGCGAGATGTCCCAGACCCTTTCGTGTTTTCGTGGAAGCCAGTTTTCCCATGTAAGTAACTTCAACACTCAATGGAACCTAAATTTTACTAATTCAGTTGGGTAGGCACCTTGCGAGCGTTGTTGTTCCTTGAATGTTTCTTGTGACTGGGCTGACTCTGGAAGTCATTGCGTTCGCTGCAAAAAGCTGAAGTTGTTGTGCTCTAGAACAGAAGAGCAATGTCTTTTTGTGTTGTATCACAAATTTGGGATTGGACGCGCACTAGCTGAGCGATTGTTGAAGGTACATTTTCCTTTTTCCCTTTTTTCTCAAAATGATCCATGTTCGGCTAACGTCAGGGTAAATGGTTCTTGTTCTTAGTATCCCATCAAACGTTCAGATCCTAAGGGCCCCCCTCCGAAATCATTTATCACTTCTCCAAAGAAGTCGAAGCAGGCTTCTCTTCCTTCAAGGCCCAGGGAGCCCCCCACCAAACACATCACTAGGAACAAGTCAGCTATGGCTCGAGCTAGGCGGGTGGCTTCCCCTGTAGATATGACAGTGGAGCTCCCTTTCTTGTCTCAGTTGGGAATGGATCGATCTTCTTATCAAGAGTTGGATACCCATATGGCGGATGAGTCATGTCCATATCAGATTCTCTGTCATCGACCTGGTCCTGGGAGGGACTCCATGCTAGTGGTTCGTTCCAGAGCTTCCATGCATGGGTCAGGACCATCCAACCCTGTCAATTCTGAGTGGACAACCAATCAATCGAAGAGCCAGCAGAAGGTTGTCAATTCAGAACCCAGGGCAACAGTCGCCCCCAAACTCTCTCGAGATCAAACCGACAAGAAGGGCAAGGGTAAGGAGAAGGCGAAAGTCCAGTCTCCAGATCAATCACCTGGTGAGGCTGCTTGCTCTTTGTATTTGGGAGTTTAACTCGTGTTGGCTAACCGTCTGGATTCAGATGAAGTGGACGACTTCTTATTGGACTCCATCCAACCTGGATTAGCCGAATTCTTGATGATGGGCATCCAGCCTTGGTCTCCACCTCCCTTACAGCCTTTGCCAGAATCAGCTATTACTGAGTTGGAAGCTGCTGAGCTTCTGGAGGGCATGTGACATAGCCGGGACAGCGCTTACAACATCCCTCTCCTGGGAGAAGCTGGTCCTTCTCATCCCCGCATGTCAGCCAGCGACTCAGCTGCTGTTCCCTCTTTGGTATTGCTGTTCCCATCACCCCTTCATAGCTGAAGCATTAGGTTCAGCGATCAGGTTGAGACCACGGTTATTCCGCAATCAACCTCGGGGCCTCAAGAGAATCCAAATCCAGTAAGTGTCATTCTCGTCCCTTTTTAACCCATGTGGATGATTCCAACCTGATGAAACCTTTTTCTTGTGTCTCTCATGCCTTCTTCCCCACCACCGCTCTTGCCATTGGTTGTTCCTCCACGTCTGGGTTCTCCTGATTGGGGTTACGCCTATGAACGACAGTCCTCTGAGGCTTCCTCAGTCAACCCTGAAGCTGATACGGAATTGGACCGGCTGAGAAAAGAGAATTCGGACCTTAGGAAGCGTGTGGACCGTTACAAGCACAACATGCAATGTCTCAACTGCAACTTTGGTGATAGGCAGGCTACCGTTCATCGCTTGCGCGGAGAACGAAATGAGTTGCGAGCCACTGAATGGGTTCAATTGGTGTAAGGCTGTCTAGAGACAACAAAACACAACTCAACCTCTTTTGTGCGAGGATGGCTCGGCGTTGGCAAAGGTTCCGCACGGTAGTAAGATCAAGAAACAATGTATTATCGCTATAGACACTCTAGTACTCGATCTAGACCAACGAACAACAAAGGTGCGTGGTATAGAGAAAGGTATAAGGTGTATATTCGTATCCAATGAACAAAGAAATCAACAAAATGCAACAGGATAGTGCCCAAGTGCAGCTAGCCTCTTCAATATCCAAACTGGATCAATTCCAAACAAGTTCAACAATGACCAATATATGGCAATGGGAGGCCCTCAGTCCTCAGTGCCAAAACAATAAGTAAGGTGGCCCTCTGTCCACAATACTTCAGTTACAATAGATAAGGAGGCCCTCTGTCCTCTATATCTCAAACTTAGGTAGGAGGCCCTCTGTCCTCAGTACCTCAACTTAGATGGGAGTCCCTAGTACTCCAAACCTCGGTGGTCAAGTCAAATCCCGTCTAGACGCAACTCAGTACGTTCTATTCAAGAGACTACTGTACGCTTATCACAGCTATACAAGTAGCAAATCACTGACTCTGTGTCAGGTGGGGTATATTCTTAAATATTCTCTGAAGTCAAGTTCCAAAGTCGTTGATTGCTCTGTGCTATCTGACAGTGGGGGGATCTACTTGCTTGCCTTTTCATATCGAAATGGGCCAGCTTATATACCCTGTAGCTGTCCTATTTACCCATAATCTACAGATACATACTTCTAGCTATGATTCCGATGGCTCGCTGCCCATACAAGGTATAGAACTACTTAAGAAGGAAATGAAATATTCTTTTTAGACGATCTTTCGTCCATATTCTGGGTTTATTCGCATTTTGGTCCTGAAAGCAGTTCCAAATATTTGGCTAGCTCCACGTCGGAAATCGCTCGGTGGACTATCCTTCTTCCTTGTGCTGACTCACTCTTGCTAGACCGCATGGTACATAGCTGTTGAGCGGAGACGGCTCTCCTTGGTATCGGATATCGTCAGGAACTGCCTAGACATCTTCCCTTCGAGTCCCTCCCTTAGAGTCTATTCTTCTATATTCTTCTAGGTTCAAGAATGCGTAATTCTATCACCATTCCTAGCTAGCACTTCGTCTAGCCAGGGGAAAGGTACGGTCTCTCCTCTGAGATATAATTCTCTGGTTGGTTTCGGATCTACACCTTTCGGCGATGAGTCCGAAATGTCCTGGGCAAGTAACTCGCTTGTAGTAAGCGGCTAGCGTAAAACCCTAAAACCTTGCTTGCTTATCAAGTCGATCTTCGGCCGTCTAGCTTCGGATCTCATCGATTTTACTAAGCTATGCTGAGAGCTTCGGATTAATCCAAGCTGCAACACGCACACTTCCTCCTAGAGCGGAAGATCCTCTTTCCATCATATCCTGCCAGCGTCTAGACTGGTCAGTCAACAATGTGTCTCTACGCCTATACGTCTATTCTGTGCCAAGTTCAAATCCCCTTGGTCGCAGACATTATTCCAGGTCTCTAGTCGCAACAACTCTTCCAGATCAGTTGTATAGCCTCATAAGAAGTCTATAGCCAATTCCATAGCGTTTCTATAGATGACACGACAACCGTCTTTCTAGTATAGACAGTCCTACAGTTTTCGGACATGTCTAGCATGCATGGCTAAGTCCCCAGTTACCATAGCCTGATCATACGATCCATGAACAAGCGTATAGACAACTAGTAACTCTTTGTTAGAGCCTAAGTCCGCTTTCACTAGTTGCTCGGGCTCACACTAGTGCTCTTGTTTCCCTTATCAAGTGTATTAAAACTTGTTGAAGGCAAGAATATTCGTCTAGATACGCGATTTATATTTTGGACCATATCACCGCTTTAGCCGATCCTCAGTACGTGCTGAACCATCCTCCTTTCTTGTTCCTTTTTTGACCTCTTTGTGTTCCAGGAATGCTGTGATAACCAACACTCTTTGCGACCAGCTTCATCAGCAATTAGGTGGCCAATTCAACAACCAACTTCAGGCTAGGGATAGGCGAATTTCTGATCTGGAGCAAGAGCTGGCAGAGATTGCCAGTATAGGCATGAGGTATTACATGGCTGATGCTCTGCCTTTCGTGCAGGATCTGCAGGGTGCCATTCGAGATATCTGGTCAAGGGCTAACTTCGGTTTACCCAATCGTGGTTCCATGGTGGATGAAGAGGAAGAGGCCTGGGTTTGTGATACCCTTCTGGACATAGAGCACTTGGCCGGTCGTACTACCCATCTGTTGGAGGATGCCACTGCTCTAGTGGGGATGTTTCGCCCTTCCCATAGCTGTGCTCACCAGGAGGATCTTGCAAGACTTTCTACCTATGCTGGGGACTATTACCGTCCAGGAGGTGCATATGGAATTGCATTGAATAATCCCTTGTGTCAAAATGGTGGTGAGTACTAGCGTTTTGTTCCTTTGTTGATGCATTTCCTCATCATTTTCATAGCCGAACATTGTCCTGTAGGGGCTGCTAAATTTCCCAATAAACATCGTTGACTTGAAGAGGCTGCCGCAGAGGCTCAGGAGGATGAAAGTAACGATGGGGATGAGGAAGATGGGGAGAATGAAGGTTAATGGTTTTGAATGGTTGGAATTGATCAGTGTCCATGTAATCTTCTTGATAAATAGTCTAAACGTGTGTTTTGGTGCTTCATGGTTATCGTATGTGATTTTCGAGAGAAAATAAGAATAATTGAGTAGCACCAGCGATTCTGGCTAACCTTTAAGGTTTCTTCTGTGCCCAGCCTTCGATTTCCTTGAGGCTGGGGCCTACTCCTGGATTAGAGATGTGATATTCGAGTACAGAGTCCCAAGAGTTGCCTAAATCAGCTTTATCTCTCCACTGATTCTCCTCCGATCCATATCCTTTCCAGGACACTAGCCATTCGTGTCTTCTTCGTGATTTGTTGAACCGGTAACCCAGTACTTGGTCGATCTTGTATTCCTCCTGTCCTTCTACTTCTATAGGAGGTGGATGAGGTCGTGGTCACAGTGGGAACTCGTCAGGTATAGCCTTTCGTAGCAGGTTAACATGAAAGACATTATGAATCCTAGAGAGCATTTTTGGCAGCTTGAGTTGGTATGCTCTCTCACCTATCCTTTCCTCAATTCTGAAGGGGCCCATCCACAAGCTGTCCAACTTCTTAGCTGGACGTTTGGTTTTGACATTCTTGGTGTTCAACCAGACTTTCTCTCCCGGCTTCCAGTCCGGTGGATCAGTTTCCCTTTGTCCCACTGCTCCTTGTACTGTGCGATAGCCGACTGAAGTTGTTCTTGTAGGTATTGATGAAGGACTGCCTAGTCTTGCACAAACTCTGAAGCTGCGGGTACCCCAGAGTTGCTTGGGTCAAATGAAAGTGTTGGATGGTAACCTTTATTTGCGAAGAATGGGGAGATGCCTGTGGAATTGTTGGGATTGTTGTTGTGCACACACTCGGCTATGGGCAGCCAGTCTACCCAGTCATCCTGCTGATAGTTCACATAAAGGCACAGATACTGCTCCAAGGGTTGGTTGGTGTGTTCTGTCTGCCCATTGGTTTCAGGGTGATATGCAGTGGATAACCGAATTTCTACCCCCAGCATCCTACATACTTCCTTCCAGAATTGGGAAGCAAACGTCATTCCTCTATCCGAGATGATGTGAATAGGCAGGCCATGCTTTGCGAACACATGGTGAATAAACAACTTCACCAGTTGGACGGCGCTGTCGGTTTTGTTACAGGGTATGAAGACAGCCTGCTTGGTTAACCGACAGACCACCACCATGATAGCATCGAACGTGCTAGACAGAGGCAAGTCAACAATGTGATCAACCGTGATAGACAACCAGGGTTTTTGGGATATGGGCAACGGTCTAAGAGTTCCCAACAGCTTTCACCTATGAATCTTGGTTCTGTTGCACTCGAAACAAGACAAGTTGTAGCGTCTGATATCTTGTTTCATACCCGGCCAATAATAGGATCTCATGATGAGTGCCTTGGTTTTACATATGCCAGGGTGTCCTCAAAGGAAATGATCATGATATTGCTGCATCACAGACAACCTCAGATGTGGATTGTTGGGAACATAGATGAGTCCTCTCCTTCGTAGCAAACCATTTTCCAGGGTGTACTCGCTAGAACGTTCCGACTCCAATGAGTCTACCAACTTTTCCCAATAGTTGTCCTTCTTTGTTTTTCGAATTCAGCTATGAAGAGCTTCTTTGTTAAGCAGCAAGCTCACCATGAGTTGTTCAGGGGGCAGGAACACTCATTTGTTCATGGTGTTAGCCAATTTCTGGTTGCTCTTCTTGGGATAGATGTCAGGGCGTCTGGTGAGCGTGTCTGGTTTTGCCCCAAGCCTTCCAGGCCTATAATTGAGGATGAAGTCAAAACCAGAAAGGAACTCGTTCCATCGTGCTTGTTGTTGGCTAAGCTGTTTCATTGTGGTAAAGAACTGGAGGTTGTTATGGTTGGTGTAGACCTGCACAGTGTGCCTGGCCCCTTCCAGGTATGCTCTCCATTGCTTGAATGCCTCTACGACAGCTAACATTTCCTTATCGTATATGTCGTAGTTCAACTCAGCTGGGCCCATAGATTGTGCATAGAACGCTACTGGGTGAATTTCTCCTGTATCCGGGTGAGGTTGAGAGATGATGGAAGCAATTGCATAGTCGGAAGCATCTGTTTCTAGAATGACCGGTAAAGCCGGTGATACGCCTGACTTTTAATACCTTTTATTCGAATGCATTATTGCACTTTTATATTCTGTTATGCTATGATTGGGACTATGAAGGACTAGTATGAGCCCTGAATAGCTAGTCAAAGTCAAGGACTTGTCAGACGCACTTATATTAGCAGGTATATGGTTACATGATACGCCTCACATGGGTATCTGGCCACTGCTATAGCTTATATTAGTGGTTCTGTCAATGCAGACCCTTTCCTGAAAACTGTAGGGAGCTGTACTATGTTGGATCACGACTGGTACACTGTCTGTGCAAGGTCTAAGACATATCAAAGGGACTATTTGCTTTTAAACACTTTTAATACTTCTTTATGACCAACCAAAGAGATGAGCGGGTTCAAGGGAACAATCCAAGTTGATGTAGGAGACGGCTTCATCGGCAGATATGATCTGAGAGCTTATGGAAGGCACTTGCCGAGTCTAGAATTGTTGGCTATAGTTGTTCCTATTAATCGGACATGGAGACATATGGTTGTCATGGTACGGAGACTAATATAGAAGATAAACTGCTTATAGAAGTGTTCCTTGTGGACACGGAGACTTGTAAAAGATATGCCAGGTCCAGAATATGGATGACTGAGCATTCCGGTGTGTGGAGAAGTCGGAAACGACTCTTATTGGTGGAAAAGCGCCTTGGCACAAAGAAAAGAAAATTTTAAACAGGCTAAACACCAACCCACAGGCACAGGATTCAACTCCTGAGTCTAAAGATAGAAATTCCTATTTATTGGTCACGCATAAATGACTTATATGGACGTTGTGACTGTCATATTTTCCTGATTTGTATATTTCCTATAGACTATCTCTGTTCCTCACTTATTTCACTTGTGTTCTGTCTGTTTTCCATCTTTTATTACATATTTCTTTACTTATATTTCTAGACATTATATATAGGCTTGCAGTTTGTAGGTAGAAGGACAGAGAAGACAAAGAGAGAGAGTACTGTTAGCCCATATCATTAGGTTGTATGTGGCTGTCACTTAAATAGACCTCTTTGATCTGATAGTTGATCTGCTGGCACATGTGCATTTCGATTGGACCTCTTATATAAGTTGATCCAGTGGTGTTTCATGCTTGTTACGAGTCGACCTCTGATCAGACCTGGTTGATCTATTGATGACCTTTGCATTCACTTCCACTTCCTCAGGACAGGCCCTAGATTGAAAGTCTAGTTGAGACCTTACTGTGTACAAGAGCTTAAGTTGTATTGGCAGAGAGATCAAGTATTCTGGCTTGTGATCTGCAGCTCTAAGCATTGGTTGCATTGTGTTTCTGTGTAGAGATTAGACCTTGGACTAGCTTTTATAAGCTTTAGTGACGTAGAAAGGCCCAGATTGACCATTTGGAGAGTCAGTTGGATTCCTGCTTGCACACAGTTCGTTGATTTGATTCTATCAGGATCAGTACACTTGAGGCAGTATTGGTTGAACTCAAGATCACTACCTATAGCACTTGGGACTGTTTCCTACCCTATTATAAGCATTCGTAACCTTTAGTTGCCACTAATATAAGGTGTATCTCGATTGCTTTTGAAGTAACAAAGAGCGTATCATCACTCTCAGATCTATAGTTTGTGTACTATTCTAAGTACGGCAACTCTGATCACGTTGAACCTCACTTGCACAACTAGTCACCACTAGTGTGCTGCTGTTCATAACCAGCATCTACTGAATCTTTGTATTTGTGGTCTTTATTAGGCTTCTGCTGTGTCCTACAGTTCTATTAGTGACCCAAAGTCGCAGAGCCCACTACTTATACTTAGGTTGTTTGTGACGCATTACCGGGTCAAAATGTCGAAGGATGGGGGCCTTGGTAAATGCTTCCTTTAGTAGTGCAAAAACTGAATTGTGTTGTTCGTTCCATTTCCAAGGTACGTTCTTTCCCAGCAGTCTTGTCATTGGCTTGACTATGCCTGAGAAGTTGTCTATGAACCTCCTGTAGAAGTTTGCAAAGCCGAGGAATGATTGTATATCCTTTACATTGCACGGAGTTGGCCACGACTTGATAATCTCCACTTTCTTTGGGTCCATTGCAATTCTGTTTGGGGAGACGATGACGCCAAGGTACTCTACACTGTCTGTGTAGAACTCACATTTCTCGGGTTTCACATGCAAATTGTTGTTCTGTAGACATTGCAATACTCGCTTAACATGGTCCTTGTGCTGCTCCTCATTCTCGGAATAGATCAGAATATCATCCAAATAGACAATCACAAAGACGTCGGTCATGTCATGGAAAATGTCGTTCATGAAACGTTGAAAATGAGAAGGTGCGTTCATAAGACCAAACGGCATAACCATGTATTTGTACATGCCATAACACGTTCTAAAAGCTGTTTTCCATTCGTGACCCGCTGCAATGCGGATGTTGTTATATCCAGCTCTCAGGTCCAACTTGGTGAACACTTTGGCTTTTATGAGCTGGTCAATGAGGTTTCCTATCAAGGGGAGAGGGTAGCGGTTCTTTCAGATAACCAGATTGAGTTTCCTATAGTCCACACATAGCCAAAGGGTACTGTCTTTCTTCTTGGCAAATAGGACAGGTGCTCCTACTGGTGAATTTGATGGGCGAACAAATCCTTTGCCCAACATGTCGTCCAGGTACTCTTTAAGTGCTTTGAGTTCCTTTTCAGACATGTCGTATAGCTTCCTGATAGGCGGTAGTGGACGATCCTCTGTGTCGATGGTGATATCATAATCCCTGTGGGGAGGCATCCTTTTTGCTTCACCTGCAGAGAACACTGCTGCATATTTTGGAACTCTTTCGGTACAAACTTATCAAGAACCTCTTGTTCGGTTAACTTGTGTTCCTTTGTAGCCAATGGTTCATGTGTGGCATGAAGTTTCTCTGCCTGAACATGCTCTTCTGATTGTGAGGGCTCGTGTGGTTTGGTCTTATCCGCTTCTGGTTCTTGGGGGCGATAGTGAAGTTGGTATACTTGACACCCTTCATGTATTAGCTTTAGAAACGGAACTGCGCCTAACATGCTGATTTGGAGCGTCTTCCAAGGCGCTGGCTTGGTGTCCTCGGCTGGTGTTTCACCTGGTTTTGTTTGTTCATCAAGTGAAATAGCATTAACATCGTTGTTGTTACATGACAATGAGTCCGTGATAGCAGTTGTTTTGTCGTTGAATGCGTCAGTTTGGGAAATTGATACCCCCCCATCAAGAGTCTTCTCTATTCAACTTTCTTCAGCTAATCCTGATGACGGGCTGGAGAAAGTTGAGGGTGAAGACTCAGTCAAAACGGCTACCTGGACGGACATGGAATCGTAGAGAGGCAGCAGAGAGTAGTTGTGCAAGACAGAGGCCGATATGCGTGTACCTTGTCGCCTGAAATCGACTGTTAGGTTTGCCCAGTTGATATTCGGGTTTGCTTCCCTTAGCCAGGAAAATCCCAGTACCACTTTTGCAGCCAGATGGAGTTTAGTGAGAAAGAAACGGACTGAGAAAAAGGATCTGTTGGCAAAGATAACATCCCCAACAACATATTTGGTTATCATACCCCCAGATGTTTCCTGGAATAGGTACCGGAAGTTTGTGAATGCGTTCAGGGAAGTGTTGGTAGGCTTCGTCTCTGTCTAGGAATGAGGAAGAGGCTCCTGAGTCAATCAGGGCTGCGAAAACGAAGGAAAAGAGCATAAGGGTTATAATTAAAGCCTGTGCAGACTGCGAGGTTAGCCGAAGTGCGTCAGTGTCTGCAATTTCTGAGCACATAGTGGCTCCCCTCAGACTCAGGCCTCCTCGCCGGGTAACTCCTGAGTCATCTCGACATTTCCCTGAGACTCTACTGAGTCATCTTCGTCTTGGCTATCCATTTCCCCAGGGTCGACGAAATCTACCATTCCATCCATCCCAATGCTCCAGTATGGCTCGTCTGACTCTTCGTCTTGTACATAAGCCATCCTAGCCATTACAGCCCTGTCTGGACAGTTTGCCATGAAGTGTCCCTGACGACCACAAATAAGGCAGGCTTTAGCTGCACGCCTACAGTTCATCTCCTCTTGAGACACCCCTGCCACCCTAAATGTGGTCTGACAAGTCGTCATTTGTTGAGTGGTTGGCTTTTGGTTAGCCGGAGAAGGTAGTCCTACAACTGTGGTCTTCTTCTGTTCCTCTACTTGCTGAACCATATCATTTGCACGTCTGGCTGGCGCAGAAGTTGTCTCTTTGCGGTTATAATCCTCATGCGTATATCCTGAAAAACGCGACGTGCTTGTCTGAGGAGTCATTCTGTTTGGGTTGGACCAAAAAAACTGAAAGGGAGACGACATTTCAGACTGCAGAAAGGTTTGTTCAGTTGCATCCATACTCCTAAGCATCGCGACCAGTCCCTCGTATGTTTCGGGTAACTGGCTGGCCAACATGAGTCTTCCTCTGAAGTGTTCGTTGATGTGTGTGAGGAGGTGATGGTGTAGAGTGATGGTGTCATAGCCGGTGTCCACTGCAGCTTCAGCAAAATGAAGGTAGAAGTCTCAAAAGGATTCCTTCTCCTTTTGTTTGGTGTTACCAATTTTAACCCGAGCCATAAGGGCTTCATTCTCATGGCCAAACATTTTTGCAATTGTCTCAAGGAACGTATTCCAGTCTTCAAGTTCAGGAACATAATCGCCCTTGACCTTGCGTTCTACTAATACCCGATAAGCTGCTAGGGCTTTTCCCGTGAAGTAAGAACTGGTCATAGCAATTCTACGATCAGAATTGGCGTATGTGTATGGCTTGGCGTGTATGATGTTGTAGATGGTTGAAATGAATGGTCTCCATTGATCTCTGGAGTCTCCTGAGAACGGTTCCGGCTTGCGAATGTCAATTTTGGACTCAGCAGCTATTTTGGCATTGATTTCCTTCTCCAACTGTGTTCATCGTTGTTCTTCTTGACGTTCTTCCTTGTCTGTAGAAGAAGACTCATCAACAGCCGGTCTTAACTTCCTCTCCTTTTTCCTTCTGGATGGAATTACTGGGGGAGGATCCTTTGGACAGTTTGGCTCATTGTCTGAAGAAGGATCTGACCCATCTGGATCACCAGGCAGTGCTGCTGTAGTTCAGGTAATGTTGGGGTCAGTAACTGACCTCTCAACATCAGTTTCATAACCAGCACTTCCAGGAGTTGCAGAAGCTAATGTATGGGCTCCCTGATTAGCCGGTGGTGCGCTTGGTGATTGAAGAAGAGTGTTGGAGCTCTGTCCAGGGTTAATCCATTGAGAAAAGGAGTCTGAAGTAGACTGAATTGAAGGAGTTTGCATAGTCGCAGTTGATGGACGTGAAGAAATTTGTGTGGAGGTCAAATGAGGAGGAACATCTCTGCCTTCCAACTCTTTTAGTCTCTCAGCATCTTCTTTTCTCCTTTTCAACTTCTCTAAGAGTACAGCTGCTTTTGTCTTCCTGCCTGCCTTAACCATCTCTCTTTCTTCCTTATGGTTCTTAGGCAGTCAAAAGGCATATCTGGACGGTGTAGAAGTCATTGTTTCCGTCATGTAAGAGGGCTGTACTTCAGGATGAGTTGGTGGCTGGGACTCTGGAGGAACTGATTCCTTTGGGGCTTCGTCTGCTTTTGGAACATTTTTGTCACACCAGTCCTTTCGTTGCTCAGAACGTGGTTTCTTGTCCAAGGAGGTGGCATGTGAAGAGGGTCCTGCTATTGGTTCTTCTTTAACCGGAAAGCCTGGTATAGGTTTGTAGTCAACTGTCTGAAGTGCCCAGTGGACAGATTGGCTATGACTCGTTGTAGTCAGGGGTACTGTGGTAGGTGGATCTGCAAAATAGGGCTCTCTTGTGATTGGGGTTATTGTAGGAGATGGAATTCGGCTTTCAACGATTGCAGGAGAAGATGTTTGGGGAAGGCTAGCAGAGGCTGGCCCATTACTTGTGGGGGGACTCTGATTCTGGGTCCATTGGACAAGGTTTGAAATCAGTTGACTCAGAAGTTCACTTCATGTCTCCTGTTGGAATTCTAGAACGATCTATACTTACATATGCATGCCACATCTTAGAATATCTCTTGACCCACTCGTATTGTTTTGTTTAACCCACTTACTTACAAAAGCCACACAAAGCCACAGTTATTTCTATCGTGTCTATACTTGTACTTTTAGGTTTATCTTTCATCCTCACTCATGTATAAAACCTAGACAGAAAACCCTACAATAATCATAGAGTTGTATTCTCTCTCAACCCCACTGGTCATCTGCTATTGTTTATATCGTGCTTTCTGCGCTATCACTGCTAACAGAGTTCAATCTAAAACTCTGACAGGTTATGGGCCCCGGTCTATAAACCTTAGCCGAACCAGAGTAATACCGATTTCATATTGGTATAGTGGCGAGTTTGGGACGCTGTAATATCCCCAAGGAACAAAGAACCAAGATCATACATCGATTGGCAAGCAGGGATGCCAGAATATCCCCTACCCAAAGTAAAGGACTATTGGACTAGTGTATGTCCAATAGAGGTAGCCGTTATCAATCCAGAAGCAGTACCCCAGTATCAGGAATTTTCAATCCAGAACAAATATTACGAGGATCTAGGAACCCTAGCAGGAATCCTAGCAGGACACCTACACCAGTAGGAAGTAGAACAGGCAGTCCATTGGGACAGCAACAGAGCATATCATCACATCCATCGAGGAATCCATCGCGTATACCTTCTAGGAGACAGAGTCCAGTTGGAGGATTGCACATGCCACCAGCATCTTCTGCACAACCCACACAACTCCGAACAGATTTAATCTGTTTTGATTGTCCACATCAATTTGAAATCGACAAACTTCGAGATCAATATGCAGATTATACCGACTTAAAGTGGTATCATTGTGCAGAACAACATCAGCTTCACAGGAAGAAACTGTTGAAGAAGATACAGAACTTGTTGAAAAGTTTGAAAGAGGATTTGGATTCGGTGAAGAATGCGATAAAGAAGAACAGGACCTAGAAAAGGAACAAGAGCAGGATAAAGAAGACTCAGAACAGGAATCAGAAGCTGATACTGATGAACCTGTATCTGAAGAAGACAAAGGAACACCTGCTGAAGAAGAGAAGGACGATCAACCAGAATTGCCCAGCATAAGTCCCAAACCCAAACCGAGAACACCATCTCCCAAGAAACCACCACCAAAGGAAGAATCATTTGATTCAGACGAAGAAGAAGATAACATGTCTAAAGCAGTCAAAGCATTTGCCGAGTGTACCAAATTAAAGGACGATGGTTCAAACTGGGGCATGTGGGCAATGCGTGTAGAACGTGCAGCAAAGTCAATAGGGTATGGGAAGTACCTGACTACTGCAGAAGAAGGAGACACAGATGCCGATCTCATGAATGCAATCATTGGAAAATTGCCAGACACTATTCTTCGAAGATATTGAAATGCGGAGACATCACAAGAATTATGGACAGGATTAAAGAAGGATTACAACACAAAGAATCCTTTGACAGAAGCACACCTGGAACGCAAGCTATACAATCTATCTTGCAATGACATTGGCAAAGTCAATGAACATATTGACGAACTCCTCAATATCCGAAATGAACTCACATCACAAAACATCACTATTTCGGATGATCAGTTCAAGAATGCATTAATTGTATCAGTTCCCCAATCATTGAATTCAACAATTACAGCTGTCATGACCGTATACAGTGAATCAAACAAGGATTTAACTGTTGACAAGCTGATTGCTGCTATTCGAGCCGAAGCAAATGGACAAACAATGTGCCGAGGAAAAGTCAAGAGGGAGGAAGCCAATTATTCCTGAGATCATTCCAATAATAGAGGCTGAGGATTTAATAACCGAGGAAGAGGCCAGAGATTTAATGATTGTCAGGGCGGAGATAGAGATTGCAAAGAGATCACATGTTTCAGATGCCAAGGAAAAGGGCATATCACCGCAAAATGTAGTTCAAAGCTGAAATCCAGGAAATCAGACGATGATTCTGAGGATAAAGAGAAGTCCAAGCAAGCTAAAGATAGCCAATCATGGCAGAAAGGAAAAGAGAAGGCCAGCAGTACCAAGGAAAGTGCTGTCAAAGCCATGGAAGACGAAATATGGGAAGAAGGCACATGGTTAGCCAGGGAAATCCGAGCAGTGGAACAGTATAATCCACCGAAAGAATGGTTTTACGATGAAGAATTCGGAAAGACCAAGGAAACTGAAGAGAAATCCGAGGAAGAAACAGCATACATGGCTGTGGAAATGCACACCACGATGGCCACAATGGTTGATTTACAGAACCCGATTGATAGCAAAGCCATCATACACAGAGAAGATTGAGTGGATTCTCAACAAGACGAAGCAGAACAGTTCCAAGACTGTCAGCAAAACCCCTATAAAAGCAAAGAGGAATATTGAGAACCAGCATCACCAGTACTCATCCCATCTGCCACTGTCACAGCAACCTCATCTCCCAACTCATCTCTTAACATCGACATGTACAACAACGAGAACAGCTGGAAAGGTTACTACGAAAGTGAATGTTGGCCATGCAACCCCGTCATCAACTGCACCCTCAAAGGTGAACTTAGTAGCGACAAGTTTGCCGGATTTTCATGCTATGTCAACCCCATTTGCAAAGCCAGTACTTGCCACACACCCAAGACAGGTGATCGCACCGTCATTGGAGTAGTACAGACCGTCAGCGATTTCATGGACGAAGGATCTGAGCACGTCACCCTCGACCATAGGGTATGCCGATTGTGTTACAACAGCACCAATCATACCTTTATGGGGGAGAAGGTCATTAGCAGGTGGTTGATCGAAGAGCCAGGCAAGAAGGAACACGTAGATGTTGCCGCCGCCTATAATGATATTTGGGCACAAGCAAAGGAAGAGAAGGACAGTGCAAATATGGCTACAGAGAAGTACGAGGAGGAGGAAGGAGTAGTCAAATTTGTATTTGACAGTGCCACATCCTCACACATGACTCCCTACCGGAATGGTATCACTGAGCACCAGACCATCATTCACCGACCCATTGGCACACCTGAAGGAACCACATTTGCTGTGGAGAAAGGCAATTGTACTGTGTACACCACCAACAATTTCCAGTGGCACACCATTGTACTCGCTGACTGTCTACTCGTCCCCAAATTCAGACACATGTTGGTATCTATCAGTAAACTTACCGAGGACAGTTACAAAGTTATTTTCAGTGGCGACAACATCAGGATTCACAAAGGTTGGGAATGCATTTTGGATATACCGAAGAAAGACGGTATCTATGCAGTGGAGGCTATAGAACACAAGCCAGGAGATCCTTTCCCGAGCCTAGTCGAAGCCAATTCACCTGACATGCCAGCACTCATATCACTTCCTACCACTCCAGAACCGGATCAGATCCCACTCGTCGAGGGGGAGCAAAAATCCAAATTTGAAGCTGACATCGACAACGTCACCCAAGAAATTGACGAGATGGATCTAGATGGAAAAGGTTTAGGCACAATCAATTGGAAAATCAACAAGATCATTACAAAGATTGATGAGATGCAGATCAACAACAGAGATACATTGGTTAGAGGTGAACATAGAAGAGTCAGATTCCAGGAAGCTATTCAAACTGGAAAAAAGGATCTTATCACAGGACAATCATCAGGCACCAGGACAGTAAAGAAACCGTGGGTATCCAATCACACCAACGACGACAACACTCACAACTATAGGAACATAAAGAAGAATCACAACGAGTCCAGACTCCGCCGGATCAAACATTGCAACCTCCATGGAGAATACTTCGACAATCTGGATTAGAGTCAAACCTCAGATCATTCCATAATCCAAGGTTTGAGGGGGAGTGTTGGAATTCTAGAACGATCTATACTTACATATGCATGCCACATCTTAGAATATCTCTTGACCCGCTCATATTGTTTTGTTTAACTCACTTAGTTACAAAAGCCACACAAAGCCACAGTTCTTTCTATCACGTCTATACTTGTACTTTTAGGTTTATCTTTCATCCTCACTCATGTATAAAACCTAGACAGAAAACCCTACAATAATCATAGAGTTGTATTCTCTCTCAACCCCACTGGTCATCTGCTATTGTTTATATCGTGCTTTCTGCGCTATCGCTGCTAACAGAGTTCAATCTAAAACTCTGACATCTCCTCATCCCAGTCCTGTGCCATATTAATGAGTTCTTCTATAGTAGGTGCTGCATCAAGCAAGGATTTGGTAGAAGACTCAAACTGCATTTCCAGTTTATCATAGGCAGATTTCTGCCTGCTCCTGAGCCTCTTTCTGGCACAATTTGGCTAGACTGTCATCACTTCCCTTGGGGGGACCCATGTACACCTCTTCTCGGTTAACCTGCTCCTCTACGGAACCTTCGTCTGACACCATATGTACAGAGGCAGGTTTCCCATGCTGTTCTGGTCTTTCTACCATTCTGGCAGGTGGTGTTGGGGACGTAACAGTGATACTCAGTTGTGCAGGGCTTAGTCCCAACCCAATAGCCAACGCATGCGGCTGGAAGATAGGCGTACGATAGATGTTTCCAGAAGGGGGCCCAGTATTGAACGGAGTTCTTGGTGGGCTGATGGAACCATCATCAATTCTTCTTCATTTCTGCCATTGACATTCAGTTAAGCCGGTTCTGGCCGAAGTGCTAGATGTTGGTCTATCAGAAAATGTGTTGTCTCTGGATAATGTTGATCCTCGGACAGAAGTGGGTGATAAGGGTTCTGGTGCTGTGGGACGATCATATGGATCGATGTTCCACGTATCGGACTGAGGAGAGTCAGTTTCAAACATGTACTCCCTCAACTGTAAATCGTTGGTAAGAGCACTGTAACATTCCTTGAATTGTGCCCAAAGGTTTCTGTCATGGATCAGACGTAGTTGAACATCCAGGGGGAGTTGATTATAGGGAGTCCACCTAACTCTATCAAACATTCTTGCCCAAGATGCTGGTGTAGAATGTTCACGAGTTTGATACCTGAGATCATTCAGGACATCTTGACAAAGATAGAAAAATTGTCAGAGATTAGTCCCTTGATTGGTTATGGGATTGGGGGTAGCCTCATGGTCCGGTGCAGACATGGCTTCAACTACTTCCCCAATAGGTGTACTGAGATCAATCAAAGTTGATCCTCGTGCTGGGTGTGAGACCAGCTGACCTGGTGTGAGCATCTGGGGTGCCTCATGGTCCTGGACCCTTGATGAATGAAATGGACGATTGACAGGTGCAGCTTCTTGTTGTGTTGCAAAGATGCTAGGGCTTTCTGGGGCTGTTGCATGTGCTCGTGCAGGAACAGATAGCTGACTGGGTTCTGCACGATGAGAACTGCCTTGTTCTGACGTGTTTGGACCAACATCGGCTAACCCAGGAGGCTGGGGAACCGTAAGAGGCAAGGTTCCAAAAAGACTTGGCTCCTCTGCTCTGAGTTGCCTCAATCTGTCTTGCCTCTGTTTCTCAGCCTCTTTTCGTTGTAAATGGAATGGGTATGGTGAGCTATGCAATAGACCCACCTGTCCAGTCTGCATCTGTAAGGGTTGACTGAAACTAGTCCTTGCAGGATACCCGGGAACTGTTCCAAAGGAATATGGGGTGGGACCATAACTGGGTGGTAATGATTCAGGAATTGGGGTTTGAAAACCGCCATATGGAAATCCGTAAGGTACAGGGGCTTGACCGTATGGCTGATAATGGAACAGTTGCGGAAGATAATAACTGCTGCCCATACTGTTAGCCAATGGTGGTCCAGGTGGTACCTGGTTAGCCGGTGGCATGCCAAACGCGTGTGCAGCTTCTCCTTGCACATTTGGGGTCCATAACAGATTTCCCAATGGAGAATTCATGGGTAAATTCGGTCCATACAGTGGTGCTGGATGCAAATTCATGAATCCTGGTGCTTGCCAAGAAGCACGCGGCCAAGATGGGTCCCAATTGTTGAACAGTTGTTGGACAATGAAGTCGGGATGTTGGGAAACATCTTCCATGTTAGAGATGTTAGCCGGTTTAGGTGGTACGCGAGATGGGTCACTCTGTGCAACCGTGGTTATGTTTTGGGGAACATTGCTTGTGTTGTCAGACGACATGGATGATAGTAAGCAGGTAGTCTTGGAATTCTGTAAAGACCTGGACCAAAATGGATAGGATAAGATGAAAGGAAATAGAGAACAGAGAGACTGGACCATTTACAGCCTGTCTAGACTATTGTTGGGGTCACTGACAACACCAACAAAGCCAAATTGAACACTGTGAAGCACTAGGAAGACTATATCGCTAGGCGATTTGAACGAATGTAGCCGGAGGTGAAGGAGATAAACACGGTGAGCGCTGGAGATAACCATACGAATGTAGGCTTAAGAGGTAAAAGTGTTAATTCCAAGACTACTGATATAGATACAAGTACATCGTTTAAATACTGAAAAGAGTGTTTGTACAAAACAAATGGCTGTAAATATCATATATATACAACAACAAAGCTTAAGCGAAGATGTTATCATGCTGGCAATATGATGGTTTTTGGCTATGTTGAATACCCTAATTGATGAAAAAGATTGTGAGGCACTCTATGGTCCTTACAGTTTCTTCATGTTTATTTCCTCTTCCTAGATTGACCTTAGAGTTCCAATAAGCTCAGAATGGCCCCAAAACACTTCTGGGACCTTCCTGGCACATTTTTGACCATTGTACCTACCATATTTAGCTAATTATGTAATCACATTTCACTTTTTTCATGCAAAAAAAAACCGATGTGAAGTTACACCTTAGTGATGGGTACCAACAGGTAGCTATGAGCTATAGCAATCATTCTGTGATGTTCTCAAGGTGAAAGAAAGCATTGTGGGTTTACAGTGTGAGGTTTTTGCGATGCCATCAAATTTCCTGGATTGGAGTGCTGCAAGGTGACTTCCAGCACTGTACTGTTTTGAGTAGATTGTCCCCACTAGAACTGAATCAACAATGTGTGTGCAAGCAGGAAACCAACTGACTCTCCAATGGTTAATCTGGGCCTCTCTATGTTGTGAGGGTACTAGAACAAAATTGCTGAAAAACAGTTGTTTTGACACTAATTGTTGTGTTCAGAATCACACTAGTACATCATACTAAGTACTATATGGACTTGGTATCACTGCTAGGAACCTAGTAGTGCACATATGATGAGAAATAAGATGAGCATGCACATAGACATTGACGTTGTTGTTAGCCCTATATTATTGTGCTAGGATATGTGTTGAAACCTGTAGACCATATCTATACTCTATTACCAGGCTGGGACTTTACAAGGACATGCTACTGTACATGGTAGACTATCAGATGAGAACAAAATAAACTATGATAATGTAACTAAAGGTGCAGAATGGGTGTATAGTAAAAGGTGGGAATGTTGGGGAGTATTGGTGGCTACTGGGGTATTGAAGTTGCTCCAAGGTGAATGTGCAGCAGGCGTTAAGATGTGAACTTTGAGTTGAAAGGAATAGGAACCGGACTTAGTTGTGTGGTGACAAAGTCAAGGAGAGTAATGTAGAACCCCATACAGAGTGTTGATAAGAACATTAATGGAGGTGGTGTGAGGGTACCAGAACGAAATTGCTGAAAACCAGTCGTTTTGACACTAATTGTTGTGTTCAGAATCACACTAGTACATCATACTAAGTACTATATGGACTTGGTATCACTGCTAGGAACCTAGTAGTGCACATATGATGAGAAATAAGATGAGCATGCACATAGACATTGACGTTGTTGTTAGCCCTATATTATTGTGCTAGGATATGCATCGAAACCTGTAGACCTTATCTATACTCTATTATCAGGCTGAAACCTTACGAGGACTACTGTACATAGTAGACTTCCTAGTGGATCATATGGCTACACTATAAGTGTGCTATGGGACATATGGGATGGGATAGTGAACAAGGACCAACTACTACAGCATAGAAGGACCCTAGAGGATGGATCAGAGCTATATACCAAATATGGTAGAAGCTGGAGGTGTGAGTCACCCTCGAGAGCAGAGTTGCCTGGATTAGAAATGTCCGAGTAACCAGGTCATCAATATGAGGACCATATGGAGGCTTAACAGCTTTCCAATATCAATCGGAATATCCCTCAAGCATTGAGTTGGCATTCCTACTGCTAGTACAGACACTAGTAAGGGACATATAGTCCTATAGCAAGGAAACAGATAGGATTCTGATTCCAGGACTGTCCTAGGACATAGAAAATATAATATAGAACAGCAAGGGCACAGAACCTACCTTCCTTGGATACGAATCTGAAGTGTTTCGGTTGAGATCGGACTCCTAGCAAGTTCTGAGCGGAATAACTATGTCCTAGCACCAATATCTGAAACACACCATGTGGGACAGTGCCACTTCCTAGCAACCAAAAAGTAATATTACTCGCAGTCCTGCAAAATAATGTCGAATTCCGACCAATATATATCCAAACCTTCCTTTTCCGGTAGATACTTACTTCATATGGACAGAATCCTCTCCTTGTTCTCGTTTCTTGTATAGTTACTCTTACTTTGTCGTGTCCACTTTTGCTTATATGTAAAATATGTACACCCGTGGGTATATAAGCAGCAGGGTTTCCCCTAGGAAGCTCCCAAGCAATTACCCCGCTATATATGTAGCCCTAGTGCACCAATAGCAAAGTTCTTTTGACCATAGAGGCGACGTGTGCTTAGAAAATTAACTTAGAAAATAAACCTTTTATATTGAACTAGAGTTGTGAAATTAGAACTTTGAGATACCCATAGGACAGAGCTAGTTCATCTAGTCTCTTTGGATAGGATTGATTGTTTCAGGACTAGTGTAGAGCCCCACTAGCTTATAGGTGGCCTAGTTGTCGTGCTAGTTCAACTAGTGTAACCAGTGCCTTTCATAGGAACAATAGGTCTTTACCCTCATCGGGTTTGATAGGTTATTTTGTGCCATAGGAATGTATAGGAATAGTTATAGATAGGTTTATAGGTTGGCTCGCATTGTCTTAATCATATTGAGACTATATTATCATATTACATTGTTTCATTCATCGCTTGTACACTTCTCTTGTGTCCTAGTGATTTATAGACGTTCAACTAGTGTGCTAGTTGATTTCTTGTGTCGATTGTACAGATCCTTTGACAACGTCGAACCCTGCTCGCACAACTTGGTGTATATATTTCGCTCGTTCACAAGCATTTTATAAGCCTCACAGTGGTATTGAGGGAAGTGTTGAGATGGGTGTCAAGGGCATCGAGGGTGAGTTGAAGGAGGAAAGAGTCGAGATGATGAGGGGAGAAGTCAAGGGGTGTGTGAGAATTACTGATGAGCTGGCAGCTTCGTAAAGCTTGAGCACTCTGTACAGCATGTGGATCCAGGCCAGTACTTAGGGTCGGCCATGACGTAAAGACACTCAGCCTTATTGCACTCTCTTTCTCTCTCAAGGCTCAGTGCTCAGCCAGCCCCAAGAGTCAAAAATCAAGGTGCTAAAGTTCAAGGGGAAGAAATTTAGCGTGCTATTTGATGCCGGACCAGTAATTGTAATACTATAATGTTCTGAATGCTTCCTTGAGTATCCTGTAGAAATTATACAAACTTGGCCAAACAATTAAGATAATTTAGGTCTGAAAAATACTATGCTTACAGTAAGCCATCAAAATCTAATCCTGATACTAGCGCTAATGGAAAATTCAAAATTCCTCATATCAGACTGGGATATGCTGAGGTGCAGAGTGCTCAAGTCTTATGACACCGCCAGCTCATCAGTAATTCTCATGCACCCTTGACTTCTCCCCTCATCATCTCGACTCTTTCTGTCTTGCCTCAACTCCCTTCGACACCCTTGACGCTCTCGACACCTATCTCAACACTCCCCTCAACACTGCTTCCATTAACATTTTTCTCAGCACTGTTTGCACCTCTACATTACTCTCATTCACCTCGTTACTCTGCAACTTTTTTTTTTGTTTCTTTCCACTCCACCTTAATACCTCTTGTACTCAATGATGTAATAATTAATAAGAAAATATTATGTAATAAAATTGAACCATTTTTCTTTCCTACCACATTGTTCATCCTCTATGCCCCCAGTCCCCAACTCATATACATGCCATGATAGCCCAAAGAAGAACTGCTTTATTGGTGCAATTCAGGCAGGGATGAGTGTTGCAGAAGCTGCTGAAAAGGAGAATATTCCACTCAGCACTGCATACAAAATCTGGGACAAATTCCTTTTGACTGGTTCAACACATTCTCTCCCATGCTCTGGTCGACCTCCCAAGGTCACTGAGTGGGTTGAATGTCAGATTGTGCGGGAGGCCATTCGAAATCACCGTGCACCTCTTTCATCCATCGCAAATAGTGTTGCCACTCCAGTCTCAACATCAACCGCTCAAAATGTTCTTGCTGCCCATGGACTTCATCGACAGGTGGCCAAACATGTTCCATATCTCTCTAGGCATAGCAAGTATTCACACTACCGGTGGGCAAGGGATAACAAGTACCGTGGGGACGAGAGTTGGGGGGACACAGTCTTTTCAGACAAATGTTATGTTGAGGTGGTGGAGGATCATGGGCGTATTCTTGTAACCAGGCGAAAGAATGAGGTGGTACATCCAGACTGTGTCATTCCTACCTTCACCCAGTCCAATATCCAAGTTATGGTCTGGGCCTGTATCATGTATAATGAAAAGGGTCTGATCGTAGTTCTGGATTACCCAGGAGGCTGAGGAGGAGGAATGAATTTGACTCGCTATTAGCAACAGGTACTATAGGAGCACCTCCTACCTTTCTTCAAGGAGAAGCAGCGATGCATCCCTGGACTGAAATTCCAGCAGGATAATGCACCTGCACACAAGTCAAAGTCGACCCTACTTGGTTCTGGGACAATAACATTCCATTATTTCCTCATCCACCTTCTTCTCCTGATCTCAACCCAATTGAACCTGTTTGGCGCTTACTGAAGAAGGTGCTCAAATGTCAACAACACCGTCCCACCAGCACTGGAGAATTGAAGCAGGCAATTTATGAGGAATGGGCCAATTTACCAATATTGGTAATCAATAACCAAATTGGTGGGATGGGAAAGTGAGTTTAAGCAGTTATTACTGCTTATAGGGGTCACACAAAGTACTAGAGTAAAATAGTATATATATTTTCAGTGCTACTTAGAGACATGTTGGGGAAAAACTAGATTTTTTAGCTCGGAGTGCGCCATCAATGATGACGTCATTCTCATTACTTAATACACGCACAAGTATATTCACTCTGGTGCAACTTCAACACCCCAGCAACTGTCAATGCTCCCCATTGTTTCCACCTTTTACTATACATCTGTTCTGCACCTTTAGTTATTATTGTCATATTTCATCTGATAGTTATTTTACACTATTTTGTACAGTAACATTGCTCAATAATACATGACTCTGCATTGATACTACTACTCTCTGAAGGTGTATGCTTTTCTATATGTGTAAGATATTTCTGAATGAGACACAATTTCATTATATGTATACAAACAAACAAGATTGTGAATCAGTAATGTATATTTGTGTATATACATTATGGAGGATTCAAGTGTTGTGAAGGTCGGAAGATGAGTGAAGAGGTCGGGTATTTTGGGAGGAGTAAAGGTGGAGATGATATCTCGAGGGTTTAATCCGGTAAGGGTACAATAATTCTGTAAACGTAAAACGTAGATGTAGGGCTCGATAAAATAAGTACTTAGCTCGAATAAATGCTCTTGAGGCTCGGTGATGTTTTGGGAAGCTCGGACTCGGACTGGGATGATGGAAGAAAGGAAGAAAAGAGGAGATTGTCCCCTATACATTGATTTGACAATTTATATAGGGCGAATACTTTGGTACCTAAACATCAAACATGTATCTAGACCTAGCTACTGATCGTCCGATAAGAAATGAAATGATATACAAGTAGAATTGAAATGAATCAAAATAAAATTGAATAAACAAAGAAAATGACTAGCCATACGCCTGGCTTCTGGAAAGAGCACCGCTGGCTCAGCTAATGGAGGTGGGCAGGCTCCATATAGCTTACAGTCTCGATGTCAGACATGACAGCTCGAGTGCAGTATCAGATGCGGCAGAGACATCTGTCTCAATCCTGGCGCCACCAGGTGTCCAGTTTCGTCGTTATGTGCTGATGAAAGTGATTGGATGTGCTCAAAAGTGTATGAGAGTGAAATGAAATGAAATGATAACTGTGGACGTGATGGAAATTAAGGGAATGAAAATAAGTCCAATGATAAATGAGAAAACATAGTGTGAATCCATGTATGAGTCAATGATTCCTTCCACAGCAACCCCTCCTTAGATTTCGACCTCGAAATCACAAGATGAACTACTAACAAGTGCTGTATCCTTTGGTGGTGAGCAGACCAAGATCATGTGCATTGGAAAGGGGAAAGAGACCCCAACAGTAGTTGGCATAGGACTCTCCATCTGTAAAATGCATCCGTGCAAATCCTTCAACACAATCCCTCAACCTCTGCGGACTATCAAACACTTTCCTAATCTCCTTTACTCAATCCTCATACTCCAAATCATTTCCTATTACATCCATCTCCTTCAGGATTGACATCCAAGTAGGCCAGGGCTTTGAAACACAAACACAGTGCTTGCTTGTTTTGTTGCACAAGACACCATATTCAACGTAGAAGGACTTGAGAACCGTAAGAAAAGCCATTGCGATCATTGGAGGACGTTGAGTCATGTAGCGTGCAGGAGTGATGGTATGGTCGACGGCATCAACATCATTGTAGAACTTGGATAGTGCAGTGTGGATTTCATTGTAGGTAAGAAGAGGATCACATTTCATGATGTCGATTCAAACAGGGTTTGCTTCGGTGTTCAGAGTTTGCTGCTCATAGGGGAATGAGATGAGAAATGGTATTCCTGAGGAGAGAACAATATCAGGAACCCTGGGATAAGTGTCAGGCATACAACGATCATAATGAATAGGACACATTGAGCAAGCAGGGTTGTTTGTGGAGAAGATCCAACCATTATGAACAACAATAGACGTGTTTCTTGTGCTCATGGTGGAGAAAAAAATGGGGAAAAGAAGGAATGAAATGTAGAAGTAGAACGACTCAGCTTGTTATATATCTAACATGAACATGTTTTACAATGATGTCATGTGGAATGATAGGAGTAGTAGGAGTTTGCCTTGACCGTCCCCAGTCCAGGAATAGGTTAAACATCTCAAAAACAATTTTGGGGAGACCCTAGGCATCTAATAAAGAGATATCAGCTATGTGTAAGTGGAGAAAGTAAGTGACACAGTTTGTGGGGTCCAATGAAGATGGAAGACAGGTATATTGAGTGTGAGAAAGTCAGTGATGGTTGATCAAAGTTGGTCTGTAAATTGAAAGTGAGCATATCTGGGAAGTGAAACTGAACAGTCACCAGAACAGAATCAATCTTGTGAGACATTTCCAATATTGACAGCATCCCACACTGCACCAGACTTGACATGGTATGCATGAAGGACATGATGTACTTGAGAAGCTGTAAGTGTAGAAGATGGTTTGAGAGCTGTTCGAAGGGTCTGATTCTCTGGGCAATAGTAGAATAGACGAAGATGACAAATATTGATATGTTCTTGTAAGACAGCACCACTAAGTTCTTGAAGAACAAAGGAATTGTTAGCATGTTGTTTCTCATGAATGATGTATGGACCAGCATATGTCTATTTTCCTTTATCACCTTTCGTCTCATCATACTGTGATTCTTGAAGCCAGACATACATTCCTTCTTCAAACTGTTGAAAACCCCATTTGTTCTTGTACCTTGAAGCAAAATCATTTAGTGCTTGACGTCAAGACTTAGGTAGTGTTTTGTTAGCTTGACGAAGGTTTGGATCACATTGTAGAAGCTATAAAGTTCTCAGTGCCAAAAACTCTGCATGTGTACACACCTTATGCCAGTCAAGTGTTTGCCAAGTTGACTCTTCCATGTCGAAGGAGAAGACAGGATGGATACCATACAACAAATAGTACGGTGAAAATCCTGTTGAGCATGAAACTGTAACACAAGCAGCAAATAAAGCAGCATCAAGATATTTGGGCCACATGTCTTTTGAATCTCCACAACACTTGAAGATAGCGTCGACGAGTACAGAATGACCACATTCAATAGGAGTGTTTCCTTCTGGGTGATAGGGCAGCCTTGGAGTCTCCATTGATGGATCAAAGTTGGCAACTACCATTGTGCAGTGATCAATCCACAATGGCAACTGCCAAACCCAAATAAGGTAGAACAGGGAAATGAATGCTTAAAAAGGCACTTCACGGAATTGAACAATGGGCCTTCAACAACCAACTAAGCTGCGAAGATTATCCACTATACCAACAAGCCTACTAATGATTACTATAGTATGACTCTAATTATGATGTAAAACACATCACATTGATATACATATAGCAAACTACAGTATGAAAATTATCCATTGTTGCGATCTTCTTCTCCTCCATCTTCCACCTCACCGTCATCATCAAGCTCTTCTCCGCTGTATTTGTCGTCTAGTACTTGATCATTCAGCTCTTCATCCTCTTCATGCTCATCCTCCAAGTCGTCACTGCCCCTTACCAATGGTTTATTCCACAATGCGAGGAATTTCTCTGAGCGCCCGTTGAAGAGCTGCCTGAGATAATGCATATGCTCTACGACCTTCCCTCTCTGAACTCCGTTCACCTTCAAAGACAACTGCTGCATTCATCTCCCATTGTTCTGCCTTCCATTCCAAGTAGGCGGCCGTATGACACATCTCCTCCTTCAGTAACTCCACTTCTTCAGTCACTTGCTTGGCCCTTGCACGACTCTTGCACCACTCGGAACAGAGGATTTCATTGTCATTTTCATCTGCGCCGTCTTCAAGCTGCAGCTGACCTCCAGCGGTTCAAATCCACGAGAGTCCTTTCCGTGTCTCACTGGTGCCATGTTTTGAACGATGTTCCCACTCGGTGTGATTGGGGTAAATGAGTGACATTGCTTTCTCACCATCTTCTGGTTCCAGTGTCATGACTCTACTCCTCTTTATTCCTTCAGCTTCCTTCAACTTCACATCTTCCTTTCTTCATACCAACATCAACTCCTCCCAGTACTCCTCATCTTCCTCCTGAATCTCCTGCTCACGAGTTCCTGCCCTGCCAGGCCCCATTCAAACTGTTGCTGGGTCCCTATAGCTCCTTAGGTCTTCATCTTTCAATACTCACAATGTCTTCTCCCATGCACCCGAACCCTCAAGCCCCATATAAGCCAAACGAGCCTTACGATATCTGTCGGCGAAACAAACCAATCGCGAGACAACCTTGTCTATGATTTCCCTTGCCTTCCCTGACTCGCGTTGTCCTCGACCATTGGAGTTTTTGAAGCAAGTCATGCACATCTTAACTCGCAGGACGTGACGCACGCCTTTCAGCGAATCATGGCATCGAGCCTTCTGGAGCTTCTTCTCGACTTGCACCAATCCAGGTACACAAATCTTCGATTGCTCATTTACTGGTACCTCGGATGGCAGCCAGATCTTGATATTCTCTGGATCAACATCGGATGGGTCTTCGTTCTCCTGTGTGCACAAGAGATAGTGCGACAATCCCGGCATATAGATTGAGTGAACTTCGTCGAACATCTTGATGCGATTGCGAAGTGCACATTGTTGATCGTTGATCTGTCGAGCTTGGCAAACAGTAGGCTCTTGTTTATGCTCCTATTTGTCGAAGTTTGTCCCTTAGATTGTATGAATACAGGCTTTGTACCAGAGAAGAAGATGTGTACTGATCATTGCTCAATGAAAGCCCCAGCTTTACGAACCCTGCTGCGTCTACAGAGTGGTATTGCACACCTCCAGCCCAAACTCTCTCTTTCTCTTCCTCTGCAAGCTTGGCGAGTGCTTGCTCCTCTCCTAGAACTACTCGAACCAGATCAGAGAAAGGAATACAGAGTAGCAAAATCACGTACATTCCTCCTTGACTTTGAAGGGATTAAAGACATTACTCTTGGAAAATAGTGCGAGCTCCCATTTCACACACATCTTCTCCCATTGCTCAGTCAACTCTGGTGAAAGGTTCTTCATAAGCCTGGCATGCTCCTTTACCAGACGTTCTTGATCTTTTTCTGCCTTGTGTAGGCGGTGTTTCAGTGCTGAGCCTGACATTGTAATTAGCTTTGAGAAACTGGCAACAGGCCGAAATTACGCACCCATATTGATGTATTTATCCCAATTCCAACCTCCAATTTTTGATTCAATATAGTCCTCGCGAGACCCTGGCCCAATGGTCTTCGTCGCGTTCCCGAAATTGTTATGCTCACCCCAAATGTGCTCCACACCCTCACCATCTGAAAAACCCGCACCCTATATATAGTTAAGAGAAAACTGTTCATGGTCCTCTTGGTTGTGACCAGGTTCGTGCAACTTGCCAATACCAGGAGTCATTCGCAAGGCCTCGTTGACCATGATATTGGAAGGCCAAGTCGCGATTCTTGAGACCAGATTGAGGAACCATTGGCAAGCAACATTGTAGATTGCAAGCAGGTATAGTATCTGGAGAAACGTTTTGAGTGCTTTGCCAAATATATAATCCATGGCGCTATATCTTAACCCTGTCAGCCTTTGCTTCACGACCTTTGAAATTAGCTTACTGTTCGCCTTTGTGCAAATTCCCTAGCCAGAGCAACATGTCTGAACGTCCACAACAGACGCCGCCTACACCTGTATAGCGCAATCCTTTCGAGAACTTCGTGTTCTGTTTGGCTAGGGCTGCGAGTGGTACGCAGTGATTTATCTGCAGACCCAGTTAGTTCCGTGTAAAGAAACCTTGGGCATCGTATACTTACCACATCCTAATCACCCTTGCCTAAAGTCCACGCTTCATATGGTTCCTGCTTGACAAAGTAACCTGACCATCAGTGAACGAGGGATCCCAGGAATGCAATGACACCTTTTGTTTTTTCAGTCGGAAGTTTGTGTCAAGGCACAGAATAAGTCAGTAGAGATAACTGCAAAGGTAGATCAGTTTGTATACATTCTCAAATTATGCTTAACTGACATTTTAGACAGCTCCATTTCCCAGCCATTCAGGAGGTTGATGCCAGGGTGTGGGCATGAGGGGCACGCCACCACAAGGTCTCCTTCGCTAGAAGATGCTGCAACACCTTCAGGTTTATGGCCTGCTCCACTTCACATCAACATCTTCAAGTGTCGCCACTGCCGAATCATCCAGAGCAGCTGTCAGTATCTTGACTTAGGTAGAGAAAGTCCAGTGCTGTCCGTCAACTTTTCTAGTCCTCTGTAAAAATTGTATATTGAGCCTGTGAGGGCAACCAACTACCTCTCTACAGATAGCGGTGCTGAGCAATGATGATAAGGGAAAAGGGAGTGATCCGGCGTAGGCACAAGGCACTATATGACATTGAGCAGGCAGACACAAGTCAGATACTAGCCCAAATGACCAAGTTAGCATAACTAAAGGAATAAAATACAAGACGACTTGCCTAGCCCAAATGACCAAGAGGTCAAGATGGGGAACTAGGCATCTACAGCTACGGTTTATATGTGAAGAGTCTGTCTCGGCGAGAATTGTACAAGTAAACAATCAGAATGATACAGAAAGATGTAGAACAATGGAAGAACGATGTGGAATGTTCCGGTGGATGGGAGGCTGTACACGATATAAGTGGAAAATAATAAGATGAAGATAAGAAAATAGATAAGGGGACTTAGAGAAATGAAAGGAAAAAGCTACACTCCATCACAAATGTCTAGATGCAAGAGATGATTATCATACACAGATGAAGAAAGCCACTTCTTTACACAGTAGCTGGGATCCATTGATGGAGAATATAGAGTCTGATAATGAGTTTCCTGAGTATGATGAGTCTTCATCTGAGGAGTTGATACAAGGCATAGAGGACATAGATTCAAATGACTTTAAAACACCTGCTTTATTGATGTAACATATTAAATATTATTGAAAAAGCACATTGAAGACTCTGAAATCAGAGTCAGAATAAATGATCTCAGACATTAGAAGCAACAAGGGTACTCATGTCTCATAAAAGCTGATACTCTCCCTATAGAAGTTGATCTGAAAGACCTTCTCTGCTGCTGGAGTGAATCCATCTTCCCAGTGCAAGTGAATGCAAGTGAATAGCTTTCATTGGCATACATGATCCAATAGTAGCCAACTGAACAGTACCACCTGCAGAGAAACAGAGCATCCAAAAGAAAAAGCCAAAGACTTATACAGAAGACAAGAGAACTAGAGGAGTGTGAGAAATTTGAATACCAGACCAGCCCATGTGTACTGCCTTTTCTGTCTTTGCAACATTTATCCTAGAGACCTATGTTCACCCATCTTCTGTCCTGTAGTTGTCGAACATTATGCCCAGGAAAAAGTCGGTCTAGCAGGATCAAGCCAAGTCTTGCGAAATTGACTCATGGGAGCTCGATTCTGCAAGATATCAGTAGATCTGGCAAGGTTTTTGAGCATAAGGAACTCCCAGATCTACCAGATTCTTGCCGTTTCTTCATTACTAGCCCCAAATCTAGCGAAATCTAGCAGGCTAGCAGTGGGCTCAAAATCCATATTGTACAATTCAATATATTTTGGCTGCCAAATTCGCTTGATTACGCTTGATTACGCTAGACTACTATATAATACATTCCAGTTTGGCTTGATACAGCTAGAATCCGCTACCCAAAG
Organism: Paramarasmius palmivorus; assembly: GCA_037176845.1. Classification (NCBI taxonomy): domain Eukaryota; kingdom Fungi; phylum Basidiomycota; class Agaricomycetes; order Agaricales; family Marasmiaceae; genus Paramarasmius; species Paramarasmius palmivorus. The sequence continues at coordinate 44,698 of JAYKXP010000120.1, forward strand.
CTTGAGACAATTGCGAGAAACACATCTAGTGTAGTCAAGTTAGTAGAGATCGTATAGATGTGTATTTAGCTACTTACTAGTAACTTAGACTGTAGTTGAATTTCCCTAAAAGAACTTAGCGAGCATAAAAAGGACGGATAACAATGGCATGATACCTCTGCGAGACTTGTGGTACAGGATATATAGGGTTTCTGTTGAGGGTATTAGAGTCACCGCGACTATCTCAAGGATTTGGGCATGTATGTACCTTTTTATCCTCGGCAGAGAGTGTCTTCCAATAGTTCTTCAAGAAATCTTGCTTAAAACCACCTGGATTCTTCTGTATCCAAGCAATACAATGCATGTTCCTATATGATAATCAGCTAATAGTCAATATGGTCGAGGCAAATACGCACTGCTGCCCTTTGGTACCATCATCTTTGGCAAGTTTCATGTTCACACAACGCTTTCGTGGAGGCTTTGCATTTGGCGCAGCTGGAGGGTTCACAGGAGTTGGTTGTGCTGAGGTTGAGGGTATAGCAGGTGTCGTGATAGTAGTTGCAAGGGTATTAATGACTGGTGTCACAGTGTCTGCGGGCTGGTTCGGCATTGCCGTGGAGACGGAAAGCTGTGGAATGTGTTGGAATGTGTTGGAACGATGCATATCTAGTGATTCATCACATACCTTCTGTACTATTTCCGCCATGTTCAAAATACTAGCAGGACAATCAGAATGAGTGACATGTAAAATGAAATGACTGACATAGAATCATTTTGATCTTCAGTAGTGTTGTCTGTATCAGTTGGTGAGTCCTTGGATAAGATATTGACGATTATGAGTGAAGGGAGAGCCACAGCATGAGATTGGAAGTGTGTAATGAGCTCAAGAGACTGTATTTGTTTGTCCATGAGGTCGTTTGTGGGAGAAACTGGAGGTTTATTGAACAGAAGACTCTCAGGAACAGTTGCAGCGTCATTGAAAATAGCGAGGTCACCAGGCTATGTAACAGGGAAAGCGTAGGTGCTGATGAAGATGAAGACGAGGCAGGAGCTGAGGCAGATGCTGGTGTGGGCACTGATGGTGATGGTTCTTGTTTTGGTTTTCGTCTGGATAGCATGTCAGTTAGGTAAATGATAGATGAAGTATAATCGGGTACCTGATAAGCGTTCTATCAACGTCTTTGTTGGTCAAATCACTGAAACAATTATCAGAAAGTGCTGGATCATGGAAAGATCACTCACAAAAGTGTCTTTGCCTTTTCCTTGCCCTCTGCAACAGGTTTATGTTCTACCATGGTCTTGCTCTTGGGGGCCAGTGCTATCAGTGGTGATATTGTTGAGTGAAGTGATGAAGTTGATGAAACACTTCTTCAACACTAAGTCCAACAAAATATACAAAGTCTGCTTTGGCACTCTAATTATGCTTGCTCTACTGCATATACACTTGCATTCATGTTTATTTATCTTTTACTTTACTTATTGAACCTACCTATGGTGTATGGGCATGTAGGAGTATGTAAAACGCGTATTTTCGCATTAGTGGACGGTGTTTTCACGCCTCGAGCGATCTGCGTCACAATAGGTACAAACAAACAGTAATTACTTACATGTCACAGAGAGTTGACACTTGGAATACATTTTCAATACAAAAGTTACTATTATCAACACTTTTGGGTGATCACAGTCAATTGCATTGAGTTCTAGTCATTGTTATTGATCAGTTTAACTGGTAATACTTTGATATAGAATCTAACAGGTTATGGGCCCCGGCCTTTTAAACTGTGCATACAACTGTTGATTCATACAATTGAATTTGTTACTACTGCGGGTTTTTGCTATTTGACTTGTTACAAGTCAAGTGCTATTGTGCCAGTTCATTCATTGACTGGTTATATTGTTTATTGTGCATTCATCGCACTTGTGGGCTTATTCACCAACCAAAACATCGACATTTACAATGTCAGAATCAACAAGTACACCAAGGATTACACCCTTGAACAACAACAACTATGCTGGCTGGAGAGGTGATACAACTGCATGGTTAATGCGTTGTAAACTGTGGGGATTGGTATCTGGTAGAGAAACAAAACCAGAAGACAAGGAGCTTGCAGAGAAGTGGGAGATAAGGAAGGAGCAAGCTGCTGGAGAGATCTACCTCTTAGTGGATCAAGACCAAAAAGTACACATCAGGGATATTCAGAATGACCCTGTAAAGATGTGGAAAGCACTGGAGGATGCTCATGTCTCCAAGAAGCCTGGTGCTCGTTTCAATGCCTATGATGACCTCTTCTCAATCCAAAAGAAAGAGAATGAGTCACTGTTGGATCTGGGAGTCAGGATTGAAAAGGCAATGTCCACTATTCGCAATCTCAGGCCATCAGACTTCACAATAGACCAGTTGGACAACGAACTACAAGCAATGGCACTTATACGTGCATTGCCAGCAGAATACTCCAATCTGTCATCCAACTTGTTGTTGAAGCCCAGCCTAGACAAAGCCACAATCCTAGAGGCATTCAGAGCAGATGAACAGAACAGACAGCGCCAGGTGGAGCAGGTCAATAGAGCCAATGCAGTTATAAAGGCCCAGGGCAGCAGCAGGTTCAAGGGAAATGGGTTTGGTGGTTCAAGGGGAAATGGCAATGGGCCAAGGAAGAAACCGGGGGTCTGTCATCACTGTCAGGGAGAAGGGCATTGGAGATATGAATGTCCAGAGTTGAAGAAGCAGGGAGAGAACAAGGCAAACAAGGCAGAGGCAGAGACAAAAGTTGTTGAAAGTGCCGGCAGTGCAAGTGCTTTTACTGATTCTGAAATGGGTTCAATCTCTGATAATTACAAATGGAATACAGACACAGGCGCCACTTCTCATATGACACCACATCGTAGCTGGATTCGCAACTACAAACCATATAGAGTTCCTATAAAATTGGCAGATGATAGAGTTATTTATTCAGAGGGCATGGGCACTGTTCTGTTTAGACCTATGATAGATGGTCACCAAAGTAGAGATATAGAATTCAGTAGAGTACTACATGTACCTGCACTCAAAAACAATTTGTTAGCTGTTCTTCATTTGACAAAGAAACACAACTTTCACATACATATTTGGCAAAGTACAATACAGTTTGATATAAATGGACCAGTTCTTTTCACTGCACATATAAATGACAACAATGTTGGATATTTGAATGGTTCTACTGTAGATATAATGGAAAGTGCTTCTTTGGTATCAACTCTGCCTCTTGACCTTGAGCTGTGGCATAAGCGCTTCAGTCACTTGAACTATGGTGACATTTCAAAGCTGCTGAAGGAGAAGTTGGTTGAAGGCCTTAGACTAGACTCTGATGCAAAGCCAGATCCTATATGTGAGCCATGCTTAGCTGGCAAAATGCGCGCAAATCCTTTTCCTTCATCAACATCTAGAGCTAAGCATGTGCTAGAGCTCATCCATTCTGATCTCCATTATGTTGGTGTCACATCTCCTAGTGGGAACAAATACTGGATCACATTCATTGATGACCATTCAAGGTTTAGAGCTGTTCTACCTGTGAAGAGAAAAAGTGATGCATTCCAAGCCTTTAAACAGTTCAAAGCATGGGCTGAGAACTTGTTGGAGTGTAAAATCAAGGTGTTCAGATGTGACAAGGGTGGTGAATATATGTCCAAAGAGTTTCTGGGATTTCTAGAGCAATGTGGAATTGAAACCCAATACACAGTCAGAAACCGCCCCCAACAGAATGGAGTTGCAGAGCGTGCAAATGGAATCATGGATGAAAGGATCACTGCAATGCTGAAAGAGTCTGGTCTTCCAAAGATGTTTTGGGCTGAATGCCTGGCTGCGCTTGTTCATGTGTGGAATCGTACCCCTACATCTGCTGTACCAAATGCAACTCCATATGAGCTGTGGTACAAGAAAAAGCCAAGAGTGGATCATCTGAGGGTGTGGGGATGTGTTGCCTATGTGCTGGTGCAAAAGGATAAAAGGGCACATCTGGGATCACACATGGAAAAGTGCATCTTCATTGGATATCCTGATGGTGTTAAAGGGTGGAAGTTCTGGAATCCAGAGACAAAGAAAGTGGTGATCAGTGAAAGGGCAGAGTTTGATGAACGCTACACATATAGAACAGCTGGGAAGTTGCCCTCAGTTCAAACTCATTCACATTCTACACCATCTTCTACATCACCATCTACATCAGTACCAGTCTTGTCAGACATGGATCAGAACGACAACTCAAGTGATGATGGAGATACTGTACCAGTTCTACCAGTACCACCTATTCAACCACTAGCAGAAGAACAGAACTTGGAAGATGCACCCCAGGAACACATCCCTAACCAGCAAAATGATGATAGAAGAGCTCAGGAGAATAGAGAGGAGGAGACTCACCAAGAAGGGAATCAGGAAGAGGAAGAGATCCACCTTGAGCCTCCAGCAGATGAGAGACCAATTGCTGAAAGAAGAACACAGAGGAATAGACGACCTCCTGGTGAATGGTGGAAAGTTCATAGAGAGCCAAAGCAAGCCATTAGAGATGATACTACAGATGAAGAAGAAGAGGAGGATGACTTTGATGAAGAGGCTAACAATGCCCTGGCTGAAGCTGAGCCAAGTACATATAAAGAGGCTGTTACAAGCCCACATGCTGAGAAATGGCATGATGCAATGTTGGAAGAAATGGCTGCTCATCTGTCAAACAACACATGGTCTCTAGTTGAACTTCCACAAGGAAAGAAAGCAATTGGCTCTAAATGGGTGTATAGGATAAAGCACAAAAAGGATGGATCTGTTGAACGCTTCAAAGCAAGGCTTGTAGCTAAAGGATTCAGCCAAAGACCTGGCTTTGACTATTCTGAGACCTTTGCCTCTACCATGCGACAGAACACACTGAGGATTGTGTTGGCCCTTGCTGCAATAGAAGACATGCACCTACGCTCAGTTGACATATCACATGCATTTATAAACAGTGATATAGACACAGAAATCTACATGAAGCAACCAGAGGGTTTCAAGCAAGGAGGTCCCAGAATAGTCTGCAGGCTGAACAAGTCCCTGTATGGGTTAAAGCAAGCACCACGTCTTTGGGGTGAGAAGCTGGGTAGTGTGCTCATTCGCGCTGGCTTCAAGAAGCTATGCTCTGACCCATCAGTATACATCTATGTAAGAGACGATGTGAAAGTTATTGTACCAGTGTTTGTGGATGATATCACATTTGCTTCCAAGTCAGAGGACATATTGGATGGAATGGTGGCAGAGTTGGCTACTCATTTCAAGCTGCGAGACTTGGGGGCAACATCATACTTGCTAGGAATTGAAGTGACAAGAAACAGAGCAGAGCATAGGCTGTATCTCAGCCAACGCCAATATGTGATCAACAAGCTAGAAGAGTTTGGCATGTCAGAATGCAAACCAGTCACTACACCAATGACCCCAAGTCTTGCACTTTCAAAAGCACAGAGTCCACAAACTGAGGAAGAAGCAAATGAGATGGCAGATATCCCTTACATCAGTGCTGTTGGCTCCCTACTATACCTTGCTACCATGACACGGCCAGACATTGCATATGCTGCAGGAGTACTTGCACGATTCAACTCCAATCCTGGGATGGAACATTGGAAAGCAGTGAAGCATGTCTTTAGATACTTGAAGGGCACAATGGATATGAAGCTGGAATATGGCCCTGATTCATCATACAATGATCTGTTTGTCACATACTGTGACTCAGACTTTGGTGGCAACAAGGACAATGGGAGGTCAACCACTGGGTACTTTGTGAAACTAGGGTCAGCAGCAGTAAGCTGGAGCAGTAAACTACAACCAGTGGTCACGCTGTCATCTACAGAGGCAGAATACATTGCAGCAGTTGCAGCTGGCAAAGAGATCAAAGCTATGCTGAACTTGCTTGAGGAAATGGGCTATCATGGACCTCAACCAGCCAAGTTGCTTCTAGACAATCAGTCAACAATTAAAGTAGCCAAGAATCCAGAGCATCATGGAAGGATGAAGCACTTGGACAGACACTATTTCTGGTTGAGGGACAAAGTAGTTGAAGGAATGATAGTGCCAGAGTACCTGCCTACAGATGAAAATGCAGCTGACATGCTCACCAAGGCCTTAGCAAGACCAAAGGTGGAGGAATTTAGGAAAGGAATGGGATTAGTGCTCTGACAGACCTAGAGGGGAGGAAGGATGAAAGAGATTGAGGAAGTGTGTCATCAGGGGGCTGTGATGGACAGAAGAGAGGAGGAGATGATGATGATACACTTCCATGATTGAAGAAGTGTGTCATCAGGGGGCTGTGTTGAGTGAAGTGATGAAGTTGATGAAACACTTCTTCAACACTAAGTCCAACAAAATATACAAAGTCTGCTTTGGCACTCTAATTATGCTTGCTCTACTGCATATACACTTGCATTCATGTTTATTTATCTTTTACTTTACTTATTGAACCTACCTATGGTGTATGGGCATGTAGGAGTATGTAAAACGCGTATTTTCGCATTAGTGGACGGTGTTTTCACGCCTCGAGCGATCTGCGTCACAATAGGTACAAACAAACAGTAATTACTTACATGTCACAGAGAGTTGACACTTGGAATACATTTTCAATACAAAAGTTACTATTATCAACACTTTTGGGTGATCACAGTCAATTGCATTGAGTTCTAGTCATTGTTATTGATCAGTTTAACTGGTAATACTTTGATATAGAATCTAACAGATATTGGCATTATTGGTGCTTGGATTGGTGTTGCAGTACCAATGGGGCCAGCTGGTGTAGTAGGTGGTATAGGCGGCTCACTGAATCTCAGTAAACTTGAAGTATCAGGAGCTGCAGCAGAAGGATTGCGGGATGGAGCAGACAGGGAACTGGGTTTTTGAGCCCATTTACTTGCTGGAGGGGGTTCAGGTGCTTCGCTTTCTGAACACTTGATGAGTGTTGTAGTTACAGACTCTGTTTTGATGTGACCAACTGTGTCTTTGCGTTTGGAATACCATGAAGGGTAGTTATTCATACAAATCTTCCTCAACTTTCATCCATTCTCGCAGTAACCTAAAAATGGGTAATGAGTAACCATGACATGCTCAAACCACACCAAATCTTCAATGGCCGTATCCTGCCAGTGAGTTGGAGCAACACTGCGTTTAAGCATAGACTGCCAGCATGCACGCACATCTTTCATGATAGCCTCCATTTCTTCATCAGATACAGCAGTCCCATCTTGATGCTGTAGCCAAAACACCTTCCAAGTCTGCGTATCCCAGCCAGTGCCATCATTGATTCTGTCAATCTTGGCCTTGAGGTCATTGATGGTCCAAATATCAACGTCTTGAAGGTCCTCTTGTTTATAACAGGGGATGGGAAGGAGCAAAAAAAGAGCCGGGTTACTTGCAGTAGTTGTAATGTTGACAAGGGTATCGAGAAGAGAAGATCAGCTATTTCTGCCCCAAAGTCAGAAAGGGCTCCTGCATGTATTGAGGACATACCTAGATGCATCTAACTGAATTTTGAGCCTCTGTACTTCCTGTTCTAGCTCTACAATCTGCATTTCTGGGGTTGAATGAGACATATTTCCAAACCCAGCATAAAACTGAGAAATATGCTAGATAAAGTGAACAAAAATTCAGCACCATGAATCTTAGTGCTTACATGTTGACTTGAGAGTGACAATGAAAGTCCTTGAGGGGTATACAGTGTGTTTCATTGAGCAAGAGCAGTATGTTGTAGTGGTGACGTGGGGCTCAGAACAGGAGGGGATTGCAACAGAGATTGAGCAGCTTGAAGCTGTGAGGAAATAGAGGCTGAAAAAGACTTGCTTTGCTGTAGATTCATTGAAGGAATTAAGAGAGTCAAAATTGTAGAGGTGGTAAGAGGACAAGAGACATGTCACAGTTGTCTCAGTCTATGCATACACATACTTCTTAGTGTGTTACTACAATGCATGTAGACTAAAAAATATTATCTATCTCATCTCCAAGTACTTCATCTGAATACTTCTCCTGATCAGCATCTGCAATCTCGAGTCCAGGCTGTTCAATAACAAACACATGATCTTTCCACTCATCCCCGAGAATTTCTGCACAATGAGGTACCATGGTGACCACAGCCTGAATGTCTGACACCGGTATCACTTCGAGACCTACTTCCAGAGGGAGGAGCTTTGTCGACCACAAGGTCTTGCATGACTTTTCAAGTAGATCACTGTCTGGGGCACTGTATAGTCAAAGCATTGCCAAGGTTCTTGTTGTGTTTGCGCTTACTCGGAATCAAAAGAAGTACCAAAGCCTATTCTCTCATGTCATACAAACTATGTTTAAGCTGTTAGTGATGTAGCCAACACAATCAAATCTTATCTTATCTTAACATTACAAGCACATCTGGGACCCTTCATCGTATGTTCCTTCCAGAGGGAGCGAGCTTGGTATCCATTTGGCAGTTGTCGCCTTGCCCAATGACACACAGAATCATATTCAAGCTCTGAAGAGTCCATGTCGCATTCAATGTCACCTGCAAGATATGCGTAGAGTGCATTCTGTTCAATATTTGTCCCAAACTTGCGTGCAACCTTATCATGACGAGGTAACAGGATGTAACCCCACCTACATCCTTACCTGACCCAGCTGTCTCTTTGTCTTCATCATCATCCTCCTCCTCCTCCTCATTCTGTCTTCAGCGAGGTGCCTCTGAGTTTGTATCAAAACTAGGGTCCATCAATTTCAGGCAGTTGATTGCAGCTTGTCAGATGGTGCACTCTGAAAGGTTACAGTATGGTTTGGCATGCTGTCCAATTTCGGATACAATTCCACCAATGAAATTCTCCAACATAAACTGAGATGAGCATATTCTGGGTCTGATGTGAATCACTTCAACAGCATGATGGAGACATGTGTGCACAATTGGGCGTACAAAGTGCATGCGGTCGATGCAATCCACAACATAGATTTCCAGCTCGAACTCTTTGACCCATTGTATAAGAGAAAGGTGGGCCTGGCAAAGGAGGTGTTGCTTATATGCTCCCTTGATGGGTTTACAATCCTGGAGAGCTGCCTATTTTTCCAGATTTATTACATCTAAATTTGCTTTTTTTGGACATTGGTAATACTAGACCACAGGAAATGATTGGGATGGGCTAATTCTTGTTCATAACCCACTTTAGAGTGTATAGATGATGAATATGTACTTGCCCAAGCACTCCTGTATGTGCAACACCTTGTTTAATCCAATGTATTATACAGTTATATAATACAGGCAGTAGTACATGAATAGCACCTCAGGGAAGCATCCCAGCACAAAGGGGAGTTCAGAATTGAGTTTAGGCACCCAAAATACACTTTCCTACCATGAAAGGACATTTTTGATTACATCTGTAGGTTGCTACATAAAAAATACATTAAAAAATCACATTTTTAGGGGTTTTTTTGTACTAAAATCCCCAAAAATGAATGAAAGACCGTTCACTATGCATAGAACAGGAATATCAATTGCCTCCACGGATCCCATGACAGGAATCAATATGCCAGACTAATCAATTACCCAGATGATGTCAGGAGGTGTGGGAATAATTTTTCTACAAAAAAAAAGCACCCAAAAAGCGCACTGTTACATCATGGAAAGAGCACCTTCCATTTTGCAATGCCAAAAGCAGTGTGGGAATATCTCCAGATCTCAAAAAAGCGGCCTGTTCCCTTTCCAGAAGGTGTGGGAATGATCCTTCCCTATTTGGAAGCACATATAACATATCCAATGGACTCATTCACCAAGAAATCCATGTCATAAACATCACAATCCTGACCTATTCAGTCTAACCTTGTTATCTTCCCAGCGAACTTGTTCCTTCTGTGCGTTGAAAACTCTACCTACTCCAGCAACAAGCATATCCTTTTCCTTCTCTTTCTCACTCCCATCAACACCCAAAAGCGCCGCAACGTTCTCCTTCAATGGATCCTGTCCCAAATGTTTGCACAAACTCTAAGGCCCCCATGTCCTTCGCTATGACCAATAAACCCTTTGCCTGGTTTGCCATCTTTGGGTGACAATACTGACCCCCAAAGTCGACCATTGGCATCGAGCATTGTGATGGGTAAGAATGAAAGATTGGTAGGATGGAATATCACCTGATGTGGGTCAAGAGAAGTGGTAATGGTATGTGTAGAGTGTGGTCAAAGAAGGATCGGTGTCGTAGTTGAGCTTGGTGCAGACAATGGCAATGGCAGATACACCACTAGTGGCTGGAATGGGATTTGCCAAGGGTTTGTATGCTACCAGTCAGCGGGTAAGTCTTTGTATGGTTCCCTTCCCTCGTCAAGAATCTCTGAATATCAACAAAGTTACCGATGCTGGGTATCCAGAGAAATCAGCTACTAGGGCCAAGGACAGCATGAACACTACTGATGATCTGGAGATGGAACTGGAGATGGTAATAAAGGACTCTGTTGTACCTAGTGCAATTGTACTACCCCTTATCATTGAATGACCAATTGAATGCCTGAGAATGCACATGGCAACAGCTCAAGTATGGCCAAGAATAGCTCATATTATGAAGCTAAAATATGACTACAGTGTATACCCTGGAGAGCTTATAGCAGTGTCTGATCAGTTACACATTGTATCATTAGGTTGCTCTATTGTAACATTTATACATGTACAATTGAGTTTAATCAAGATACTGTACTATTTCATTTGTTTGGAATGGTGTTGTGACCTGTGACCTGCTATCCAAAAGGGACCTGTCAGATGGTGGGCCTGCAGTCTGTAACCATGGCGAAAATTTTGGAAATTAACACCCAAAATTGCCAAATTTGGGCAAAAATTAGAATGTTAGTGCTGGTAACTCACTGGGAGGACTCGGATGACTATTTCATTCATTTCTGATGGTCACAGTCACAAGGTCAAAAATATCCAAAATTCTTCATTTGGTCACAGGTCACTGGAGGATCATCCGAGTCCTCCCAGTGAGTTGTGACCAAATGAAGAATTTTGGATATTTTTGACCTTGTGACTGTGACCATCAGAAATGAATGAAATAGTACAGTATTCCATACTGGGTACAACAAACCTGAATATATAAAAAATATACACATACAGATAGAGCTTGGAGATAGGGGAAGGGGAAGATGAGTGAATACAGATTTTGGATGAGAGTGGGTATTTAATGATGCATTGTACACTGGAAAAGGTTCATCAATCACATCTAGCAGCTCCCTGATCATGCAAGAAGTATTAATAGCAAGAAAAAATGTAACAAGCAGGGCACATACCATAAACTCCTGAATATTAAGCTAGTGCCCTCCACTCTTGTTCTTGTCCTCCAATTTCAATGGAGGATGATGGTCCACAGGTCACCTCTGGCACAACTGGTTCCTGCTCTCCCCTAACCCACCTGTGCTTGATATTCGAATGGGTTTGCAGCCAAAGGGAGGATAAAGGCAGCACTGCCCATGATGGTGGAGCGAAGGCAGTAATACACGTAAAATCTGTCCCAGAATACACCTTGCAGCCAAACCTGATGGCGCACATGCCAAAAAGAAACAATTGGTCTTTTGTAGTATTTGTATGAGTAGATTTCAAGTGGATGCTGCCCTAGGGGCCAATATGGAAACCAGTAGTGGATGGGTGCAGCACCAGGTATGGGATTGGGGGCTCCAATTTCCACTGAAATGTGCACCACAAAGGGTGCAACTTGAATATGGTAGATTTGGAGCCTATAGCCATCGGGGAGGTAATGTGCTCATCCTCAAGCCTGAAGCGAATGTCGTAGTTCTCCAGCTATGGAGTCCAGGTTGACCATGATCCAATGAATTTCATAATTTAGTAGTGGTGCTCAAGGTCAAGCATCAGACTCTCTTCTTTATACTCATACGATATTGCAATTAGCCTCATCATCCAACAGAGTTTTTGTGTGAGAGAAAGACCTGGAAGACTGAAAGTAGTAGTTAACAAACCATCTACCACACTACCACCCATTCTCAAAAAAGATATCAGCCCTCATGACTTCAACCATGCCATAAGCACATCTGTTCACACAATTATGGAACCTGTACATGAGTATTTTGGGTGCTTCCCACTGCAAACATCAGCCACAAACATCAGCTATAAAGAAGACAGACAGGTAGATTGCCATACCAATTTTCCTGAAAGAATGGAATCGAAAAATATAAATCTCAAAAGAATAACCAAGCTGTTGACTTGTGATATATAAGTGAAAAAATCACCTGTACTGAGTGAGTAGTTCACTCAAGGAAGTTGGACGCTGTTTCAGCCATTTAATTACAAAAATTGGTCATACTAGCAACCTCAGTATGTGTTCAGCTCCAAACAATGGCCTCAGACTGTGAGTGGAAAAAAACATGAGTAATCAGCAAGAACTATGCATAGGTGCAAGTGTGTCAGACATAGATTCCTTACATTGACAGTATATTCTGTTAATTTATATTTAGATCTATTTGAGCATTGAACATGGAATGTCTTTGGAATCTGAAGTGCTCCAGAGGCCCCAAAGAAGCACTAATGAAAGGGCATAAACTTGAATAATATGGATCTGTGTGACTTTGAAACAGGTAACTTATATGTGATACAGTGAAAATAGCTGACAGTGATGACAAGAAGTCCTAGTCAGCCGCCAGCTTGTGATTAGAATAGTGGAGATACCCTTCAAACTTTGGTTTCTCAATCATTTCTAACTTGTGTTTCCCATGCTTGGTGTTTGGTAGTATCCATCCTTAGTGCCTGGTAAGTACCTTTCTTTTGCATGGTCACCATTCTGATAGTCAATTTCATAGGCTGATCAGTTCTGAAGACCATACAAGTTGAAGTGGCTGCCAGATCCAAACCATCACAGGTTTCATGATCTTTCGTGGTGTGTGAGTCAAGTACAATGTTCCTTGTAGGCTCTGACTGATCGTTTGCTATAGTGGCCTTCTTACCGTTGATACCCTGTTCAACTCAGGGTCAAAGGACTTAAGAATCTATATCAATAATGAACCCTCACCACGACTCGGCGACTTGCAGGATTTATGGCCTTCAAACACTGATGTGCTATTGATGAAGATATCAGGTTGAGGCTGGGATTGCGGAGATTGGGGGATGTTATTCAGTCTGGAAAAGCACATTCAAGGTAGGTCATTCCATTCAACATGTGCGCTGTCACTCTGCCGACACTGATCCTTGTCCTGACTAGTTCCCTCAATGTGGTTATCATGAAAGGTGATGTTATTTTGGATTGACAATGAACCCAAGGTAGGCGGGAATGATGAGCATGGTCTGATGTCAGTGTTGAAGCAGGTATGTCGGGTACTTTCTCTTTTGTTGTTAATGATCCTTGACTTGATGCACTGACTAGATTCCATTGAAATTGTCAAAACCCACTACTCAAGCCTAGGAGCTCACTGGTTGTTAATCCGATGCTTGCATGCGCGTACTTGTATTTGGGAACTGTCTTGGACATGTTCAGATGGCTTCATGGGGTTGTTTCTGTTGAATGAAGCGATGAAGTTGATGAAACACTTCTTCAACACTAAGTCCAACAAAATATACAAAGTCTGCTTTGGCGCTCTAATTATGCTTGTTCTACTGCACATACACTTGCATTCATGTTTATTTATCTTTTACTTTACTTATTGAACCTACCTATGGTGTATGGCCATGTAGGAGTATGTAAAACACGTATTTTCACATTAGTGGACGGTGTTTTAACGCCTCGAGCGTTCCGCGTCACAATAGGTACAAACAAACAGTAATTACTTACATGTCACAGAGAGCTGACACTTGAAACACATTTTCAATACAAAAGTTACTATTATCACTACTTGGGTGATCACAGTCAATTGCATTGAGTTCTAGTCATTGTTATTGATCAGTTATAACTGGTAATACTTTGATATAGATTCTAACAGTTTCTGGATTTGAGTCCTGAAGTCGCACCTTGTCATTCATGAAGGATGATGATATTTTGGGCATCATCAACTGTGGGCTTGATGACTCATGGAAAGCACAGTATTGAGTTGTTGAGGAATCTAGAGTACTAGTGCTGATACATAGGGGCCACAATTGCTGGTTACTATTCCCTGACCTTCTGGTCCCTTCGTATAGGTCTCCATCACTATGGTTGATGATAGTAACTTTGGTGAGTGCTGTGACAGTTGTCTTGTGATGTTATCCATTACTCCAGCTCTCGGTTCAATATCATGGGATGAGATCAGCCTTCTTTCAAAATGTTATCAGGGTAAAGGAGTAGAAAGGTCAGGCTTGGGGCTGCTGTGTACATCCTGCAGCAGCAATGTGATTTGAGGATGCAGGGTGTCATGGAAGAGGCATTGGAGTTCGAGTTCTTTGGTCATATCTATAAGGAAATTGACAATCTATCACTTAATTTCACCTACTATTGACATAAGCACTGTGTTATTCGGTATTGTTATAGTCCTGCAGTATTGTCATAGTCTTGACCAGTAGAGCATGCATGAAAGGCTATTGAATTCATGATGGCCTATGATGGATATGATCACCCATCTACAAACAAGATCATGTTTGCATCATGTAGTGCTACAGAAAGCTCCATGCATGAGGAAAGGGCATGTTAGTTGGGGTTTAGGGTCTGCATATTAGTCGGTCTCTTCTTAACTATACAACTAAAGGGAATATTCATGGCTTGCCATTCATAGTTGCAGAAACAACCTTTAATATTCAGTAAAGCAACTCAATCAGAGTTATTATGGTGTTCAGTACCAAAATGTTTGCTTGCTCTCTATGAGAGGTTGCCTACACAAAGGGATAGCACTTGCTGGTGTCCAACACTGTGTCAATGCTAGGTCCATGTGAATGCCATGACTTCCATTGTACTCAGTTGAACAGGGATTAAGTGGCTTCTGTGCTGTGCATTTACCATGTGAAAAGGTGAGACATTCAAATTTTCATTGGCTATAAGGCTAACTCATTGAAAGCATGCAGTTCCCATCTGAATCAAAGTGGTCATCCTTGGTGGAGTACCAATTATGGAGCCTGTCATCACAAGAGCACTGCTGTTATGATCAAGAAAAGTTTCACAATCCCACATCAATAGCATTGCCTTATGACTGATCACACATTTCTGGGGAGAAGTCCAGTTGGACATGCAGAAACTGCATGTACAGGCTCTCTTCACTATTCAACCCTCATTCATTTTAGTATAGGGCACTTTCTGCTTCTTAAATTAATGGCTGCCTCATGTTTGTGGGTCAGAAACCACCCTTGTAGGCTATTGAGAAGCATTTAAGTGTGACACTCATTAAATCTTGTAAGTACTACTCTCAAGTCCAACCCTTCTATCTTGACAAGGTTTTGCTCTACACTTCTCCTATTAGTGAAACTTTATACTAGTTCATCTTGGTGATGTTCTGGAAGTGTTTTTACCAGTTGGGTTACACTTTAGCATCATAGAGAAGGCCTCAGTTTTGGTAATTGAGCTTGCTTGCTTGCATGCTTTATAGAAGACAGTTTTCGTGGCTGTTTTCTGGCAGTTGTGCTGTAGTTTTACCTTAGAGAGAGTCAGATCACTCAAGGCAGTTTAGGTTGAACCAAGATCAGCTTCATAATAGCCCTTGGTGCCTTATTTCTGAGCTTATAGAAGCAAAAACAACCCTATTACGCATCTACCCAGGTGTAATCTTCCTAGAACTTTGATGAATAGAAGTGATTTTACCCCTCTTGAGACCAAGCTTGAGTAGATATTTCTAAGCACAGCAACTCTGATCACACCGAACCACACTTGCACAACTATGCCACAGTAGAGTGCTTTTGTACACTGAGAGCAGTCATAGTATTAGGTGATTTCACCAAAACTACTGTGAGTGCACCTTGCAATGAAGCCAAGGTACCAAAGATGCCCTCAAGCTGCATAACAAGTAGCATGATTTGTAGCAGCAATGGAAATGGCCAGGAAATGGAGGGAGGTCCTCGAGGGTAGACCCAGTATCGATAGTCATGTCAGTGTTCCATCAAGATAGTGTGTGAAGGTAGAGACAGTATTGATAGACTTGTTCTCAAGATAGTGTGTGAAGTGATGTCAGAAATTTCTGTATTCCACTTTCATCTCATCTATCAGTACAGTTAGTGGTTATAGAGGAAGGAAAGTAGAAATGTAATTATAATGTTTTATGCAAGAAGCACATGCATACTTGAATTTTAAACAAGAAGCTACAAAAAGATATGTTCCATAATTGCAGTATATCTATCTAATGGATTCAATAGGGTTGGATTGGGGAAATACTATTTGAGAAAGGAATTTGGTGAATCATGGCTTTAAGTTCTAAGCAGGCATCAGCTCCAAAGGCAAACCATGGAATACTCTAGATATTTCCATAGCCTTCATCTCCATAACTTTGGAAGTCCATAGCCATATCTTGAACCTGATTACAACCCCTATTATTCCTTTCCAAGGACAAATTGGACTGAGAAGCTGTGGGTTGAAATGCAGGTCCAAGGGTAATTGATGCAAAAGAGTGAGTTGGGTCCAGAGCTCTTTGGATGTTTCAGGTAGAGCATTCCTCTCTATTTAATGTTAGTGCTATAATTACCACAACATAAAATTGATTTGCACAGAGGTCTAAGAGGCACTTCTCAACCTGTGTACAATTAAATGAAAATATTGTTGCTGGCAACACAGGGAGACTGGATTTTGATGGTTCTGTGAAGTAGTTATTGTTGGAGGAATTCTCATAAATTATTAGTTCCACTCACCTGAAGAGTTGACTTGTTGTGACACTTTGCTTCTGGACTATTTTCAGAGGAAGAAGCTACAGGGCCACTTTTTTGAGTTTCAGGTGCAAGCAAGTCCTCTGTGCATTTGTACTATTCCAGATAATAATCATATAATAATAATAGCCTACTCACCATCACCATTAATCTCCATCACAGCACCATCAGTGTCACCTCCTTTACTAGCCAATGGTTCTTCTGCAAGGCCAGAGCTTTTATCCTCTGAAGAGTTCTCTTGCACCCCAATGGTCTTCCAATGGACTGGAACATTGTATTGAACCTGAGATGGTTCTTCCATGGAAGTGGGATCGGAAATGGATTTCTGAGCCATCAGTGTGCTAGCTGTGATGTCCTTATGTGCACTCTTTTTGACAGCCCTATTCTGTGTCTTTGATGAAATGCTATCATCTTTTTCCTCCTTCCTGGTTGAATGTGGACACTTCCTTGTTCCTGAAGTCTTCTTTGAAGGAAAGGAAACTGCAGCATCAGTGCCTTTATCCTCGTGATCCTGGTCAGGGGCATACACAGTTTGACCACTTAGAAGGTCACACAGTTCTACCAATATGTAAGCTGAGGTTATAGCTTCACTATTGTTGGGATGGTACCTTTTCCTAGCTCCACATTCACAAAGGCCTCAAACATGTCCTTCTTCTGCATGGCCATGTTATTCAGAAGGATGTCCGTTGTTTCCCCTGCCAGTAGATGTATTACCCTTACAATTTTCTTTTGAGGTTGTCGATGAGCACAAGCTTGTATTTGTCTGATATCCTGTGAAGACCAGGGCTGATCCTATGGTATAATATATTAGCAAAGTAAAGGACAGCTGAAAGGAAATGTATACAAAGAATATCACAACATCTGCAACAGTCAAGCAGAGCCCAATTGATCCAACTGCTGAGAAGATCAACACATGACAGGCTTCTTGAAGGCAGCTATGATTCAATCTTGTTGCTAGTATGAGATTGTTCCATCAATGTGGAGTGAATCAACACCATGTAATTTCAACACCTGTTTCTAGCTGTTAATGATTGTTTAGAGGTATAGAGAAACACACATTCTTGAGTAATGGGATTATTGAAGGAAACTCTGCATAGATGATTATTTTGCACTCCTGTGGTGTTGGTTGCTCAGATGGGATGTCTGGAGCAGTGGGGAAGATAGGTTCTCCATTGACAAATGTTGGATCCTCTATTTCATCATGCTTGAGGTAATGTCTACAAATTTGAGCACAGACATCCATCTTGGTTGACTTCATTGGATGAAACTCTTCCAGAGTATTGAACTTTGGATTTGGGGTAGCAGGGTCCTCCTTTGCAAACCCCACTGAAATTCTGTAGTCAAAGTAGACATTCTAGGGTGTATGAATAATTAAATATTCCAGAGAAACAAATATTCAAAAACATACTTTTGTAACCCAGTGACCACTCTCATTGGCTGAGTTGGCACTGCAAATATGTTGAGTTATATAAACCATGTCAAAGTAGTATCAGACATACTCAGTTTTAGCATTTTCAGCATGTTTTTTTATGATACCAAGTTCTCGTTCTGTGAGTTTGAGCACACCCACCATATCTCGATGTGGTTTCAGATCCAAGAGTGTTTTGCCCTCCCAGGTTTTACTATCAGTTGTATGTCGAAGCATGTGAGGTTTGACTTGGCTTTGAAGTCTGAACAATCTGTATTTTCTCAGTCTGCTGTGATAAGCCACCATCATTCTTCTTTTTTGCTCAACAGATTTCAGCTGCATCTTTTCTTGCTTCATCAATGGAAGCATCTGAAAAGAAATGAGCTATTCCAATAAGGCGAGCCATGGAAGATATGTCCTTAAAGCTGTTAGTCTCTTTATTATCCATAAAAGTTACAATCACATACTTTTGGAGCAGTGTGTAAAGGTGTCCCAGTAAGGGCAAGTCAAATCTTTGCTCTCTGTAGAATACTCAGAATAGAGTTCTGTTTGATTCCTGAATTCTGAAATTCATGTGCTTCATCAACAGTAACAGTAGAGAACCTTTGGTCAAATACTGTGTTCTTGATACCTTCACGTCTTGGTGGAAGCTGCCAAGGTCTGTCATTCTTGAGCCCCTTCTTTTGGGTGTGAAAAGCATATTTGTATTCATGCTGAATGGCCTGTTATATACAAATGAATATTAATGCAGGCTGAGATAAGATGGATACTTAATGAGGCAGTAGTGACAATCACTCTATTATGGAGTGACTGTTTTGATAGATAGTATGGACTTGATGGTTCCCAGAATGCAGAGTTTCCTGATTTGGAAGAATCATAGGTGAAGATGTTGATGGACTGTAGCCTGAACAATGTGTGTATTTCATGAAGCCATTGACTTTGGATTGTACCTGGTACTATAATTAGATATGGCAGTGACTCTACTGAGCCACTGCCACCCAGATACCGCCGTGTTTCTGTAAATTCATTTTCAAATATCTCAAGGATTGGAATGAAAGCAATGCTTACCTAAAATAGGGGGCACTGGGCCTCCATCTTTCTGGTGGCTAATTAGCTGATTCAAAAATGCAATAACACTGAGACACATTGTAGTCTTGCCAAGACCAACTTCATCTGCCACCAGTATACCAGTACAATGGGAGGGCTCTGGCTCTGAGGTGAAAATTGTACAAATTATTGCATGAAGTCCTAATAGCTGGTGCCAGTGAAGTCAGAGAGGATCCAAATCCTCAGAGGTTATTGAAATATGAGAGCTTTTGGCCTTGTTCCACCCTGTGTACCCAAGGCGATGTCTAGATTCCTGAAATTGCCAGGGGAGACCATTTTTGAAACCTAGAGCTTGGGATAAAGCATCAGAATCAAGGTTTGCTTCTTCCTCAATGCCAAGATCCTCTTGCTCAAGCTCCTGGAGCTTGATTGCAAGGGTTGGAGTGCTGTTACAGAGGACAGGCCTATCATCATCATTTTTGAAATACTCTATGTAGACATGGCACATTTCCAGTAGATCAGCTTCTGAAGCCAATCCAGCTAAAGCCTCTGCAAATCCTTTTGGCAAACCTAGAGCTGAATGAACATGAATAATGGTATGAGACCTGAGAGGAGCTAACATACACTTTGTTTTAGGACTTTTCTTGACCTTACCGGCCAAGCCATCAAGCACTGACAGGAGGTCTGAGGTCATGTCTGCTGCTTTCTGCTGGTTTTCAGAAGTCTGGTAAATATCTGCCAACATTTTCCACTGTCCAACTGCCCGAATTGCTTTGAGAAGTGCAGCCTTTCTTTGTTGCCAAAGAAGCTTGGATGTCTATGAGCAATAAATGTCAACCTTGTATTTAGGACTAGAGACAGTATATACCTTGAAATGCATTATTTGCCTCTATCTCAAGCTTTTGTATTTTCTTCAGGTCAGCATTCTTCCTCGCTCTAATAGCCCAAGATTGATGCCCATAATACCATGAGTTGAGAGCAAAGTGCTATTGGAAGAATTTCACTGCTTGCTGGAAATGCCTCAATACCAAAAAGTGACATTCCAATTGAATCAACTGCCATTGGCAGATAATTATCAGCTGGTGGCCATTCTTCCAAAGAGTCCTCACCAAGCATCAGTGACATCGGATGACAGTGGTGTTCTCACAGACACTCTACAATTTTGTCATGGATCTTCCACTTCTCCCAGTGGTCTCTTATCCAATTTGTCCAAAACTGCCTTCCTGGACTTCTTGACTTGGCAGTGAATGTGAGTTTGGCTGTTTCAGTTGCTTGTGCTTGATACTCATCAAAGTAACCTTTGACCTGGGTGGCATTCTGTCTTGTCCAGCCCACAGGGAGTAGTCTGTTGTCATCTGGGAAGAGGCCATGGTAGACCTCAGTAATTTCCTGCCATTGTAAATACCATGGCTTCTCTTCTTGAAACCAAAGTTTAATCAATGCACTCACCACAGTGTGGCTAGGCATGTCAAAACTGCTCAAACAATTATTATGAATAGAAAAGACAGTCAAGGTAACTCACATGTCAGATGTATAGGGGCTGTGGATAATGGCTGGTAGTAAAGACTGCAGGTGATGGAAATCCAAGGTCTAGCCTTAGCATGAGGGCACTATGAGAGTGATGTCTGGAAAAGAAGTGTACAGTGATTTGCCACAGCTTAAGAATATCAATGCTATAATATACAAAAATACCTACTTGAAGACCTGGAGGAAGTGTATGGGGCTTGAAAAATTGTAAGCATGGGCATGGACAGTGTATCAAAAACTCATATTGCAATGAGCCTAGAATGTGGCCTTCAGCCAACAAAATGTTAGAATCTATATCAAAGTATTACCAGTTATAACTGATCAATAACAATGACTAGAACTCAATGCAATTGACTGTGATCACCCAAAAGTGTTGATAATAGTAACTTTTGTATTGAAAATGTGTTTCAAGTGTCAACTCTCTGTGACATGTAAGTAATTACTGTTTGTTTGTACCTATTGTGACGCGAAACGCTCGAGGCGTTAAAACACCGTCCACTAATGCGAAAATACGCGTTTTACATACTCCTACATGTCCATACACCATAGGTAGGTTCAATAAGTAAAGTAAAAGATAAATAAACATGAATGCAAGTGTATGTGCAGTAGAACAAGCATAATTAGAGTGCCAAAGCAGACTTTGTATATTTTGTTGGACTTAGTCTTGAAGAAGTGTTTCATCAACTTCAGATCTTCCTTCAACACCAACTGATTGACTCTCACAAGGGGGCAGTGACAATGCAGGACATTGAAAATTTCCCATATAAGAATCCAGTGAAAATAGCTTGGGAACCTGGACAGTGGCTATTGTTGTTGTAATGTAGTCAGTGTACTATTCTATATTTGTATTGAACCTTCTCTGTGGACACTTTGAAAGAAGAGTGGCTTTGTGATTATCAGCTAGTATGAGGATCAGTAACATTTCATGTTGAGTGAGAATGGATGTCTGACACTTTTTCAACCCCTTTCTGACACTTTTCCAACAATGTTTTGCTTCAACACTAACATTACTTACCTCTTACCTATTTAGTATCACAAGGGTCAGTAATGTGAAGTGAATACAAATCTATGTTATTGTTCTAGCATATAAAAGTCTTGATGTGTCAACCCCAGAAAATGAAAACATAGGGGCCCTCTAAATTGAGCAGCAAAGGTGGAGGTAAAGTGACACGAAAACTCATATTCAATATTGTCCAGTTCCTCTGCACTGATAATTGTTGCATCCAAACCCTGTTGAGTGATTAAATGTTTGATAAGGTGAGGGAAAAGCACACCAACTCCACCCCAGCCATCCATGATTGTTACTAGTCCCTGTAGAGAAAACCTTCTAGCCCTGAATGATGAACTGGCCAGCCCAACAATTGTGGGAGCAAGTGTAGGCTTGATGAATCTGTTGGCATGACCAATGTGAGAGATGATACAATGCAATCATAGTGGGAAGTGCCACCAGTATAGAACTCTTGATCAAGAAAACTGAACTCCATCATCTATTACTTACATGTCACAGAGAGTTGACACTTGGAACACATTTTCAATACAAAAGTTACTATTATCAACACTTTTGGGTGATCACAGTCAATTGCATTGAGTTCTAGTCATTGTTATTGATCAGTTATAACTGGTAATACTTTGATATAGATTCTAACACTTGCCTCTTCTCTAGTTCCAGCAAGAGCTCTGATGACTCCATGGACCTGCTTTTGAGTGGTGTGAGGAGTGTGTTCTGCAAGAGGGGCAAAGTGGATCATCCACTACCCTACTATAAACCTATACAGGTGTATCTTCCTAGAACTTTGACAAATAGAAGTGATTTTACCCCTTTTGAGACCAAGCTTGAGTAGATAACTCTAAGCACAGCAACTCTGATCATGCTGAACCACACTTGCACTATGCCACAGGTAGAGTGCTTTTGTATACTGAGAGCAGTCATAATAGGTGATTTCACCAAAACTAAGTGGTATTACTGTGTTTGCGAGCCCATGGATATAGTCAATCATGCCAATTTTTGTTGCTCTTCTGTCACTCATCATTGTAAAATCTTGAGGAGCAGGGAAGTATATCTTAGATGTAGATTGATCATGAAGGGTAATTAGGTTGATATATCTGTTCAGGGCTGCCAGAACACGCTGAACAGTGAGCAATGTTTAGTCTGATTATAGACACCTGTTTAGAGCTGCCAGAATTGGCTGAACAGGGTATAAAGAAAGTTTTGTGGAAGATACAATGCAGTTTAGGGCTGAGCAGACCAAACAGCATTGGAAGGTTAATATTGGTAGTTGGAGATCAAAAGAGATTAGCTTACCAATTCTAAGGACTTACTGGGATGCCAGCCATTTTGGACTTAGCCGTGAGATCACACTAAGTCTATTGTTTTGATGGCTCTCTCTTGCCTCTGGACTATGCCTGTCAACACTCTCCTACTCCCGTAGCTAGATGGTTCTTGACCCTAATACTCTCCTACTCCACCTGCTAGTGTGGTTGCAGAGGTGATCCATTCTGTAGGTGGGGGTAAACACTCCATGTTTGGTAGTGTTGGTGCAAGAAGGGCTTTATGGTGAGTACATTGAAAATAATGGTTGAAATTTCTTTAAACTCATTGTTATTGATCAGTTTAGCTAGTAATACTTTGATATAGATTCTAACACCATATTCTTCACCAAGGCATGTTCAAGGCTTGAAAAGGGTAAGCTATGCTAATTTAGTGCCCTGTTCAGTGTCTATCCTATACAGGCTATACAGCAGCGCCTCCTAAGCATCCAGCAGAACTTGTCTCAGCATGTGATGAGGCTGCTGATATAAGCAATCCCATGATTGGAGATTCCCCAAACATGACATCAACTTCTCTCCACACAACCTCTCTTGCAGCTGCTATGACCACATCCACATCCTCATCAAAATGACTGTTTTTCAGCAATTTTGTTCTAGTACTCTCATAGCGTAAATGAAGCTCTCTGAGCACTTGAATTTCCTATCAAGGATCTCTGAATGGTGTTCCTGGATATGTCCTCTGATAATGGACCAAGCAATGGCAGTACTGACAACCATGCCTGATGCACAAAGGTCACAAATGAATTTTGCAATGATTGCAGTGAGCTCTTTGTACTTTGTTAGAACACCAACACAACCTAAAGCCACTAGGATATGTTGATTTGCAACTGACTGCAATATCTTCTCTGTCCAGGCACATTCACCTTTCTCCTTCCATTTCACAATGGTCTGCTGGCAAATTTTTGCAAAAAGATGAGGATAGTGACTCTTCAATAATCTATCTGAACCAACAGGGCTCCAGTTGGCAGTCCAAGGGGACACATGTAATCAATTCATCTTCTGTGCATGACCAACTACAGCACCACCCTGAGTCCCATTGTGTTCATCCCTTCATCTTTCAAAACCACCAGTGAAATGTCCCCGTAGATGCAATTCAATTGCAGAGCCCAGAAATCTTTTGTTGAATTGCAACGCAAGTTACCTTGTGACATAGAGGTATGTAATTAGATTATCATTAGAGTATAATAATATTGCAAAAGGATTGCAATACAGGCACCTATTGCAGGGTGCTTGCAACTGACATAGATTATTGCAACCTGATTGCAGCCAATTGCAGCCTGATTTCAACAGTATTACCACAAGGTAACCTGTGTTGCAAGCAGCTGTGAGTATTCTGAATGTCACAACTAATTTTTTCCACTGCAATCTGGATGAAATCAATATTGGAACCTGGGGAAAAATGGCTTGGTATGTACACCCACACCTCCCATTATGCTATATTTCATGTTCAAAATAGCCTTATATTCATATTATATACAATGTACAAGCCCATATCCCAAACACTGTCAATGCTAAACTTGTTGAATAGTTGAGCAAAGAAACACATAGAGAAGAAAGACATAATCACATATTTAGGTCAATCAGCCAGCACAGCTATATAGGATGAAGCCTGTAGGATGGATGAATCTATGTATGCGTCAAAGAATGACCCAAGCTTCCCTATTGGATAAGTATTGAGGTACACTATAGGGCTTAAACTGTTAGAATAATTTATCCTTTTATGGTTCATCATGATCATCTGCACTCTACATTGTTCATCTCTGATATTTGTATTCATTCATCATTGTTCTATACACTGACCACATGGTTCCATGCTTCTTGCTGTTACTCCATTGACTTGGTGTGGCAACTTCATTAGTACATATTCGTATTATGCTGTTGAACATTGGACTATATAAACTGTACCTATCTATTGCTGAATATCATCGTCTCTTGCTATTGTCTTGTACCAGCACTGCTAAACCCAGCCCCAAGGCTCTTCACAAGTCTTTCAATCACCAATTACTGTTCTTAGACCTTGATGATTCACTTAGGTGTTGATCACAGTCTGCTTGATTTGGCTTCAAGTGTTAGGTGACTCAGAACACTTAGACAAGTGGAAGAAGAGCACTCAATTTTGGTGACAATAGCTAACCATGACACTGGCTTCATGTCATTTATTACATATTTGCCTTGCAAGGAAAAGTTGGATGTGGCAATGCCTGTGGTTTCAATGAGGTGAATAACTTTTGTTTATTACGATGTTCAGAATGCTATTTTAGTCAACTGTCTGTATGCTCTTGGAAGATGACTGTTTCAATGAAGTGTTAGTGGGGAATGCCAATCACCAGGGGAAAAGGAGAGTATGAACATTTTCTGATAGTCATTCCTATCTTTTCTAGATCTGAGACATCCTCAAAGTATGCTCCTTGTCTGCCAGTTTCTCTACCATGTTCCATGATCATGACTAATGTGGTCCAAACCTTTCCCTCAAGATGGTGCAAAAACTAGAACATCAGGCAGGGCTGTAAGGATGTATAAATCAGTATGTTAAATAAAAGATAAACACATCATACATGCAACATGGTATGAAGTATTCCTGAAATGCCATCAGAGATACCGAGAGTGATGGCAGAAGTTTGTGAGGGTATATCGAGTATGTTTTGAGACACTGTGGAATCTACATTTAAGGAAATTTGCTACTTCTTAATAGGGGAAGCAATTGGTATAGATATGACCATAGATGTCGTGCAGTGCAAAAAGAAAAGTTGCCTTGTTGTTCTCAGTATAATGTCCCAGGTGCATCTCCTCATATATCTATGTCCCAGAAAACATTGAGTGGATTTTGTTCTGAACAATTAGCGCCAACATGTAGGTATGTTGGAGGCATGTGTTTGAGAAAGGACATGTTTCAATGGAGAGGTATCCCTGACAATCAAACTGCAACTACCAGGAATTACCAAAAAAGAAGGATCACAAGCCAGGATGAAAATCACTGGCATTTGTTGTTGAATCTGAAAGTGAGATAATGAGAGAGAAAGCATCCCCTACCCATCTAGGAAGAGATGTTACTTTGTCAACAGAAAGTACATCTGGAGGTGCTAGATAAGGGTTTACATGGAGGGGTCAGTTACCAAGACATGGATGCACAATAGTATAATTAGAACAGCACAGCTGTAAGCTGTCTATGATCATCTGTTCATTCAGCATTGACTGAGGATATATAGCATGACTAAATCTGAAGTGCAAACAAAGTTCATGAACATTGCTGTGAATGGGGCAGTAAATGCCTGATAATATCAAATCAAAAAGGATGCCTCACTGGAACACATCTTGAGCACGAGATCCATTGCACTAACATTTGCAGAGACAACATATATCTCTTGATTGGCATTGCTTCTGAAAACAAAGACATTCAAGACATAAGTTTCATTATCAATAGTGGAGGTGTATGGCTTCTTGTTGGCAAATCAGGTATTGCTGTACTGCAGGTCTACTGCAAGCAGTTTCTTTGAACTGTTGGGCCAAAGTTTTTTTAGAAAGGTTGCTCTGGAATGCATAATGGATGTCAAGAACAAAATCCAGAGTTGCAGGGGTGTTGGATATATCCACATACAGCTTGAGCAGTGCATCAACATCTAGTTGCATGAAGCATCCAAGCACTTGGGTTCCACCTATCAGAACACATCTCTCCAGTTGCAGTCAATAGAAGTCTTTCAACTTCATGTAGGGAATATAAGTTCAGTGTTACTTGAGTGGTCACATTCAAGTGTCAGGACCTGGCAACATTGTAGATGTGATTGGAAGAGTACTGGAATGGGCTCAGTGAAGGACAGTCAAGAAGGATGTCAAAGGCCAAGTGGCTACAAGAATGATCACAATTAGTTGTCAGGAAAGCCTTTGAAATCAAGGTTGACTCAAAGTTGACTCATAGTGGTGGGCAGTTGTCTCCATACATGAGACAGATCAAGTGAAGGCAGCAGTGGCCCAGCAAGTATCTCTGGCCACATTTTAAGGGTGTTGGGCTGCAATGAGATATGAGAAAGAGATAGAAATGGTTAAGGATGAAGGAGCAATGGGATTTAGAATTTTCTGCAGTTGAAGCTGTATCATGTCATGATGTTCATGGAGCTGTTAATGATGAAAAGTTCACATGTATTTCTACATACATAGCCCTGGGATTAGGCCTAAGTACCAAACTAACACTGTCTGCAAAGTATGGGGTCAATTGTGCCATTCAAGTCCATGCTAGGCATACTAAGACTGTCCAGCATGAGAGCTCTATGAATTGCACATATCCCAAATTGTTTTCTTTTGCTTTTTTAACCAAAAAAAACAATTAGATACTGAACTGGAACCCATGAGTTGCTAGAAGCTACATTAGTAAGAAGTGACAGACCTTCATGGCAATATCATAAAAGGATTAGCCTTATCCCATTGGAAATAAAGCTGTTTGGAAGATTTACAGAAACAATCTAGGAAGCACAGTGGCATCAGTGACCTTTGTGAGTGAAAAACTTTAAAGGTGATTTGGGATTGAGACATATGCCTCAAGTCAATGTATGCTTGCTCTTTCTTGGTGAGGTCATGCAGTCTTGGAGAAGTCCTTAATGAAGCACTGGTAGAAGTTAGCAAAGCCAATGAACCCATGAAGCTCACAAAGGTTGCAGGGTACACTCCATTCTTTGACTGCTTGCACCTTGACTGGATCCATGGTGGCCTGGCCTTCCTGTACTACCATACCAAGATATTCCACCTGCTGTTGGTTGAACTCGCACTTTTCTAGCTGAAGGTAGAGATCATACTCCTGAAGTCTTTCCAGCACTTCATGGGTTATGGCACAATGCTCCACTATAGTCACACTGTAGATGAGGATGTCATCGAGGTACACCACTACCTTGCCCTTAGCAATGAGGTCTGCAAAGATGGAGTTCATGAGAGCCTGGAACATTTCTGGAGAGTTGGTGAGACTAAAGAACATGACCTGCAGTTTGAACAGTCCTCGATTGGTGGTGAATGCTGCTTTCCACTTGTCTCCTTCCTTGATGCATACATTGTTGTATCTCCACCAAACATCTAACTTGGTGAAGTACTTAGTGCCTTTCAGGCAATTGATGATGTCAGTGGCTAAAGGAAGGAGATATTGATTTTTGACTGTGAATTCATTGAGCTTGCAGTAGTCCTGCATGAACTGAAGTTTACTCAATGCAATTGACTGTGATCACCCAAAAGTGTTGATAATAGTAACTTTTGTATTGAAAATGTATTCCAAGTGTCCAACTCTCTGTGACATGTAAGTAATTACTGTTTGTTTGTACCTATTGTGATACGGATTGCTCAAGGCGTTAAAACACCGTCCACTAATGTGAAAATATGCATTTTACATACTCCTACATGGCCATACACCATAGGTAGGTTCAATAAGTAAAGTAAAAGATAAATAAACATAAATGCAAGTGTATGTGCAGTAGAACAAGCATGATTAGTGTGCCAAAGCAGACTTTGTATTTTGTTGGACTTAGTTGAAGAAGTATTTCATTAACTTTATCACTTCATTCAACAGATGACAAGTGGACAAGTGGATGTCCCTAAAAACACTAGGTGTTTGAAGTTGCACAGCCTTCCAGGCATGGAGCATTGGAAGTTGCACAGCCACAACTGGGTAAGTAGACAGTTGTGCATCATAGATGATGGGTTCTACAGCCAACATTTAATTCCCCACAGTATGTTTTAGCATGCTCTCCCTCAATTATCTACAACAATACACATCAGCATACATGTCTCAAGTCATAGTAAAAATTCACACAGTAAGTTCATCCCCACAGACTTCTTCCTGGACAAACAACTTTCCACTAATCAAACCTTGACAGAAAGAATGTTTAAGTCCCCATATCCTACATGACCCTAGCCAACACTACTCATAAGTCCTCATCCCCTCAATCATCTTCAATGCTCAGTTGCCACATGCCCTCAACAAATCTCACAGTAAGTAAATAATACATTATTCCTCTACTGCAGCCTAGGGTTATGAGGCCCTACCCTGCCCATCATGCCTCTGTCATGTTCATGTCACAGGGAAGACAGAGACTACTCCATCAGAGAGAAGATAGAGCAGTGTGAACAACACTACTAGTGGTTGATTTTCTGCCTAAAGCCACAGTACTGGAATACATGACAGTTTATATACTGAGTAATGTACCAGGAGCTGAAAGGGATGTGACAGCCCAGGATGATCTGATGACTAACTAGGCAGAGTAGATGGAAGAGATATGAGAGTCATATGGTGCATGAAGTATAAAGGAATGTATAGAGGAATAGATGCCAAGATGATAGGAGAAAGGTCAGAATATGGTAGATAAGTGCTCCAAGGTTCTGGAATACTGTGGGAAAATAGCTCGGAGGGTCCAGAGCACAAGGATAACACCCTAAAAGGGTGTGGGAAAACTCTGGAAGCAAAGAACATCAGAAGCAGAAAGTGAACTAGTGGAAATAGTTTCAGAAGACAGGGAAATGAGTAGGAGTTTGCACAGTCATTACAGCCACCAGCACACACTAGGGCACCCTAGGGTCACCTATAGGTATGTTGACCCTAGAGACTCTACCATTATCTAATAACCCCTAAGTAAGTCCATCACACATCCATCCTCTTGGACAAAGAACTTTGCATTAATCAAATCTTGCCAGAAAAAATGGCCAAGTCCCAATACTCTACCATACCCTAGCCTACCCTGGCAAACACAACTCATAAGTCCCCTTGCTCTACCCTAGCACACCCAAGTACTCTAGGTCATTCTAATAAGCCCAAGTCATATGCTGCTCTATGAATGTGCTAAATATCTAAGGCTTTGGGGAAAGTACATATGTTGCATCATCTTTGTACATGAGGTATAGGTAGGTAGAAAACAAAATTTGAAGTTGTATCTAGTTAGGGGATGGCTGGAATTACATGTAGGGATGGTGGTGATAATGCTGCTGCTTGTACAAGACTTTTATAACATACATATTGTCAAAATGAGTGTCTAGTATTCTGTTTGAGAATTGGATATTGTGAGGAGATGTTAGGCATGCAGTGATTTTGCTGCAAATTTTGTGGATGGGTGGGATGTCAACATTCTGGGCTTAAAATTGGGGTATCAGTAGCTATAATACCCAAATGACTCTAAAATATCTAAGGATATGGATGGGGAGAAGAGGTCTATTGGGACTGTGCCTGAGACATACCATCATAGGTGAGGCATATATATATATAGACCTAGGCCTTTGTGCATGTGGATAGGTTCTTAATTTAGAACAGCATCTACAACAACTTGAGTGTAAGTATTTGATTGGACAATAATATAAGTACTAGGCTCACCTAGACTATCTTGGCCTAATTATGGGACTCTGATGAGCTATAGTGAAATGGGGACAGAGGACTAGTTCCTCCAACCATTGGTCCCACCAGCTATCTAACTCAAGCACTCAAACCAAGTTTTGTAACAAAAAACTGGTGTGCCCTGCTAACACTTCTTTAATATGCCCCCCCACATTCACAAGCTTGCTTGTGACTTTGTCACAGAGGGGCAGACTGTCCCCTAACCCCTATTATCTTATGTAATCTTATTATATTATATTTATATGTTTATATGCTCTCATACATCTTCAAATACACACAAACAACACTCCACATCATTAAATATCTCATAATACACTCAAAAACAACTCAAACTATACAAATCACTGCTTTATGCTCTCCATTTTACACTTGCACCAACACAGCAGGTTCTCACATGCTTGTTATACACTCTACACAACTTCTACTCACTCATACTACATATATTATTTACAGGTTTCATTGGGGCTTATGCACTACTCAACTGTAACTACTGGTCTCTTTGACTAACATACTACAGCTTATGTTGCATGTTTATTGTGCTCTATACTATCTGTACTTCATTCACATTCAACATCTGACTGCTGGACACATACCATTGATCATTACACTCAATGTCACTTCATTTCAACTTCTTGCCCACTCATGTTATCATCCCTCAAATCATATTGACTCCCATAACATTACTTTAACCCATATATTTGTATCATTCATCATACAACTTTCATTTTCTTATAAAACTCCATCTCCATTGTATACAGGAAAAAATATACTTTTCAGTTCACTATCAGGAAATTCATCATTGTCAAAATTCCTCAAAAAAATTGTGTTTCTCCATAATAATGTATACTTTACCAGTAAGCTTTCTGTTGGAAGAATCTCAAGTCATGATACAACTTTGTACTCAAAGACAGACCTTAGTTTACTCAGAAATGCACATGTAAATGGAGGCAGGTATGCTGCCACAGTCTTCATCAGTTCCTCTTACTATCTTTTGGTCATATCCCTTCATTGCAGACAAAGGGATGAGACTTGGATACTTGAGGGTAACTGTACCAAGTACACTTGCCCTTGAGTCTGTAACCTTCTGTCACAGCATTGATGACACTGTGATGAATGTGTAGTGCACCCAAGTCTATGCCTGAGACTAGACTCAGGTGCATACCTTCATTTGACATCCTCCAGGCTTTTGCATAGTGTCTGGAACTATACAAACAATGAAATTATTGTTGTGTTTGTATCCAGACGCTAAGTAATGCCTTGAATCTCAAACTAGGGTGGTAGGTATGCGGAACTGGCATTACTTTTGAGATTGATGTACCAGGGACACCAGCATTTGTCACTGATGTTTTAGTCATATGCAGAAACCCCAAAAGCTCCCAGACAACTAGTCTAAGTAGCTGTAGAGCTATTGTTAGCGCTGTCATTGTTGGCATATTTGGTGTTCAGGGTGTTAGATGTTGGATGTTGTTGGGTGTTTTGACCAGCAGGTAGTGACGGATAATGCAATGTAGGGGATACAAAATGTAAAGAATAAGAATATTACCTGCAAAAGTCAAATTAAAGTAAGAAAACATAAGAAAAAAAGATAACAGCCACACACTTTGTGTCTGTTACATCAACCATTCTGCCTTCTTCCTCAACACCCAGCCCCTATAGTTCCAATAGATATTCCTATGTGTTACATCCGTACGACTTTGGTTGAGACCTCATCCTATGGAGTCTATCTCATCCTCTCATCCTCTCATCCGACCTCATGCACTTCGTACGTCGTACTCGGCTCAACATCTTCAACTCCATTTCATCTCGCTATCATATTCCATGTTGCTATTAATATCTGTTTCTTGCTTGCGCCTTCTTGGCACATATACCTCCAGCTGATGTAGTGATTCTTTTGTAAAAGTGACCGACAGTTATCACAACGAGATTTGCAAAAGTACGGGATAACTCCTTTTGCAAAAGTAGGGGACAAGTAATCACATACAGAAGTGCTTGGGCAAGTATATATTTGTCATCTATACACCCTAAAGTGGGTTATGAACAAGAATTAGCCCATCCCAATCATTCCCTGTGGTATAGTATTACCAATGTCCAAAAAAAGCAAATTTAGCTGTAATAAATCTGGAAAAATAGGCAGCTCTCCAGGATTGTAAACGAAGCAAGGGGACATATATATCATCTCTGATTCACAATATCTAAGCCCTAGCTGCACTACATCCCATCCTGTAATTTTATTCCCCTAATTTCGGAGATTTTCAGTATTTTTGATATGTAAGCACCATTATCCCACCAATCTATGTACTATTGGGTGTCCCCAGGCTTGTATTTAATGTATCTAGGTCCTCCAACTTACCCCATGTCAATATCTGGCCTGTAGCCCAAGATCCAATAGTACCATATTTGGACTGCTTTTTTTGCATTCCCCTGCCCCCCAATTGCAGGGGCATGCTGTTGGAACATATTGGAACATATTCCCTCAAAAATGCGATTTTTATAGCCCCCCAGCATGCCCCAATAGCCCCCCAATGCATTGATTCCAGGTGGAAAATGATGAGGTAAGGCCACCTTCCATTTTGGGAAGCCAAAAGCGGAGTAGGGAGGCACCCAGATGATGTCAGGAGGTGTGGGAATAATTTTTCCGCAAAAAAAAGCGCCCAAAAAGCGCACTGTTACATCATGAAAAGAGCACCTTCCATTTTAGGATGCCAAAAGCGGTGTGGGAATATCTCCAGATCTCAAAAAAGCGGCCTGTTCCCTTTCTAGAAGGTGTGGGAATCATCCTTCCCAATTTGGAAGCACCCAAAGCGGACAGTACCTCTTATCTGCCTTGATTACTTGTCCCCTACTTTTGCAAAAGGAGTTATCCCGTACTTTTGCAAATCTCGTTGTGATAACTGTCGGTCACTATTGTAAAAGTATGGCTGCATCTGGTGATGAAGGTGACCCACACTACGAGGTTGCTGAGATTCTAGACTTGAAGTTGGATAGAAGGTATAAGTGTTGCCTCTGGTATCTTGTACGATGGGCCGGCTATGAAGGTACTGACGAAGAATTCGAATGGATTTCTGCTGAAGACCTTGACCCGGGTGAAGCTACCAACGACTTCCATTCCAAGCCCAGCAATCATACGAAGCCGGGTCCACTCAAACAACATGTTGCTACCCTTCAAGCCCTATTCGGCTACGTAACGGCCAAATGATCTTCTTGTTTTTCTTGTTTTCTCTATACCCTCACATAGTTATTTATCACTAATTTTATTGCTTTACAGTTTTCCTTCATACGCTATATCTACGCCTATGATGAATGGCTGTAGGACGAAAGGGCACTCAGCCAATTCTCGTACGAGCTTTCGTGCTAACGCTCTTCCGTCCCAGCTCCAAGTTCTACTTGGCTGAGGCACTTCTTGCTTATTCTTATTTTCGTACTATTCCGCACAATACAACTTGCATTATCTATATATGATGACGTCTGTGATACAAGGTATGTAGCAACAAAAAAGACAAGAAGGACGAGGCCGGACGAACTACACCCTGCACCTCTTACTTGAATGTGTCTTCCTCTTCTCCTCTTTCTCATCCTCTTCTTCCTCTTCCTCCTCCTCCTCCTCCTCCTCCTCATCCGAACCGGTCAGCTTGAAGTGCTGGAGTAAAGCATCCAGCTTCTTCTCGATACAATCCATCCTTGCCCTCGTTGACCAGTGCTTCCTGTCAATCTTCTCCATTACATCCATACAGAGCATCTTGACCTCCGCAAGGCACTCTCGTATGTTGTCCATGGTCTCCTCGTCGACGGTCTCGGTGGATGCGTGCTTGTTTTTGGCAAAGCTGCATCCTCCATGACATGCTGAGCACTGGGTGATAGGACGCTTCGCACCTGTGTTCTCAACCTGCACCCAACAAGGAGACATGGGTCCCTTCTTGGAACAGGACTTGCACTCTGAAGAACAGAAGTCAGCAAGTACGAGCCCGGATAAGAAAGCACTTACCCAAGCCTTTCTCCACCAGTGCCCAGAAGCCCTTCTTGTTAGGAAGGGTCATCTTCTCCCTCCTCGTCTTGACAGGCTGCTTCTCCTTATCATTCTTCTCGCCCAAATCCTCTCCTGCGGTCGCCTTTGCCTTGCCCTTCTCTTTGCTCAACAACGCACCTAACGCAGGGAGGTCAACATAGTCCAGTACGAGCACCCTGTGCTTACCTGCGGTGCTCGCCCGAGCTTGTGCTTGTGCCGCCAAGGGCACCTCCACCTCGACCATATCCGCATCCTCATCTTCAGCCGCTTCCTTTCTCTTCTCATCCGCCTTGCGCTTCTCTTTCTCTTCCTGCTCCTTCAGGATTCGGACGCACCGCTCTGTCTCCTTCAAGTCATCCAGCCAAGTCAACAGCTGGTGGTCTTCCTCTTCCTCGTACGCTACCCGAAACGTCTTCCAAACATCCAGCTCTTCTGCACGCTTCTCGCATGCCGACTCGTACGAAGCCACATCCTTCTCAAACTTGTCGTTGGCGTCCTTGCTGCGTTTATGGAAGGTGCCAAAGGATTCTCCCGGTTCCCATACGACTGGGGTGAGAGTTGGCTCCGGAACAGGAAGAGGGAAGGGGTACGCTTCAGGCGGGTCGGTGAAGCTGGCCAAGATGCGCTGCTCCGAGTACGTACGAGTGCGCCAGGGAGCCTCTCGTCCTTCAAGGTTGGGGATAGGGGAAGAGTGTTGATTGTAGTAGGCTGCGGTGGTGTACTGAGAGTCGTCCACCATGAGGAGTGCGTGGTCTTTTTGTTGAATAGCGAATTTGCCGGATGAGGATTGGGCCGACATTACTTGGAGTTTTTTGTGGGGGTTCTGAAGACTTTGGCTGGAAAACATTGCCTTACTATACTCCTGGCATTTGGCCTGTCACGTGACTTTCACTTCCTTATTCTCCCGATCTGACTTCATTGTTCTTTCCGTTTCTATTTCCTTTTTTGGTTCTAGTGTTTCTCCAGGGGTCGAAACCCAAGAGGGGGATACTGTTACATCTGTACGACTTTGGTCGAGACCTCATCCAACGAAGTCTATCTCATCCTCTCATCCTCTCATCTGACCTCATGCACTTCGTACATCGTACTCGGCTCAACATCTTCATCTCTGTTTCATCTCGCTATCATATTCCACGTTGCTATTAATATCTGTTTCTTGCTTGCGCCTTCTTGACACATATACCTCATGGTCTACACATGATACCCACACGCCCGCGTATATCCATAGTATATAACCTAGATGTATTATACTGAGTAACTCAAGTAGAAAATTAACGTTGTTCTCTGCTACTCTCATCTCTATCATCCTCTTGCTCTACAGCCGAGACACTTGGTCTCTACTGTCTCTATCTCTCACTTTGTACGAGACATCTTCCTTGTACGCTCTCATCCTGCATAGTGCATCAGTGCTGTTGCCGATAGCTTCAGTGATAACTCTCCTCGCATGGTCTTCTCCTCGTATGACGTTCTGTCTGTCATCGGCTGTGCTCTCTTGCTCTCTTTTTGCATAGTCCTAACACTATGAAGATAAGTTAGTAAAATAAAAGATAGGAAAGAAAGAGAAGTGTACCCTTACTGCCATTGTCAGAGACAATGTTGGTTATAAGAGATTAAGAGGGACAGTATAAGAAAGACCTCATGCTATCCTTTACTGCCTGTCTACCCAGCAAATTCATGTCACATCCCTTTGTCCACAAGGAAGGGACATGATGTGGATACTCAAGGATAAGTGTACAGCTACACTTATCCTGAAGTATGGAACCATTCATTGCAGCTTGGTCAAAACTGCAATGAATGGTTCCATTATCTGAGTCTAGCATGCTAGACTCAGAAAGGAGAACACATCTATTTGTTAAAGACAAATAGATGCAGGGTGGGCACCCTGTGGCAGTAAACTGCCACAGGAATAACTAACCAAGCCTTTTTCTATGATGAAGGTGTGCACTGCAACAACATTTGTCCATGACAAATGTTGCAGATTTGCACCTGAGTATACAAGCTCAGGTGCAACAGATAAGCATGGTCAGAAGAAACCATCTGTCTGTGACAAATAGTTTGCTTCTTGGTGCTGCACAACAGCTGTCAAGAATGTATGTGACAACAAGTTACATACACTTTATGGTAGCCACTACTCAAGGAACCTGGGCTTGCTGTAAAGTAGTCCTTGAGTTTAGTAATGATGACAGTGATGGAGTGTTGGGGTCTCCATATTGTAGTATCTTCATACCCTTCACCCAAATCTGGAGGCTTTGTAATAGCCTTTGACACTACAAGAGTGACACACTTACTACTCTGCATATAGCCAGAGGCTAGAGTAGCCTTTGGATGTCAAGCTCTTAATAGTAAAGGAGAAAGGGGTGAAGGTAGTGAATGATGATCAGAATGATGCCAACAATGCATGTCAGTGTCATGGGCATACCAAACAATGAGGTTGTTGGTTGAGTGCTGGGTGGAATAGGTTGGGGTCTTCATTTCCAGATGTTTGAATGACAGCAGCAGTTCTTGACAGATTTCCAAGCAGCTGGTTGGTACCAGCAAGTGGTGGGGTGTATAAAAGGTCTAGGTAAAAAGAAAAAGATAAGATAAATTCTGTGATAGCAAAACTAGAATGAAGTGGGTTAGGGGTGCATGAAGAGCAAGGTGGTAATGGACTAGGCAACCAGGAAATGCAGGGCTGATTGTGCTGGAGAGTGGTCAGTGCCTGCTTGATGGAAGAGGTGGATGTTGGCCATTGGAGCAAGGTCTGAAGGTCCTGGGGCAAGCATTGGTGTTGGCCTAGCATCTAGCTGAGGGTGCTTCACTTCAGCCTGATCTTTAGCTTGCTCAATTGGCTGTTTGAGCATGGTTATGGTGAAAGGGCCAGCTGAGTATGATGGTGGAAGGTCTGAAGCTGAAGAGGCTCAACTTGTGCTGGATTAGGAGTGGTGCATGCCAACTGATATGCTGTTACCACCCTCAATGACAAGTTGGAGATTGATACTGTGAGAGGTGTCTCACAAGATCAGGGAGGTGTTATCTACCCTGTCCAGAGACAGTTTCAGGTATCTGGTTGAAGAAGGGTTCAAGGTAAGGAGTTGTGGGTGTGGTAAGAGTTTCAAGAGTTGAGAAGAAGGAGCTAAGAGCCCTGTGTACAGGGGTGTGGCTGTATGTCATGTCAAGAACTGTCATCCAAAGCTTTTGCTCAACATTGGCTAACTGCTGGAGCCTACTGTTCCCAAGAGGGAGCCACAACTGATGTGGAGCACATGAGGATTTCATGTTTGTGGAAGGACAGCAGGTTAAAGCCCTGTTTGGATACATCCATGTAGAATCTGACTTGGCGGAGTAAAGTTACCTGTCTATGTAGTTACAAAAATTTGATTGATTTTGAACAATTCTACATGAATGGAAGTGTTCAGAAACATTGATGTAGCAACCAGTGTGACAGATACAGTCACAGAGGGTGGGGCCATGCACTTCAATTCATTCTTCCTTTTTCCCTTCATCTTCCTGTGATCCAGTGCGTCTCCTGCTGTTTCTCTTGCATAATGTCAGCTTCTGGTGTCAAGAAGGAGAATGTCAGCTCTCAGAAGCCTCCTGTGAACAAGATGGAGCCTGTAAAGGAGCTCACCAAGTCCAAATGGAATTTTGAGTCTGACAAAAGCTTGATTGAGACTCTAAAGACACAAAAAGCACAGAGCGTACAGGCAGACAATGCCAGATTCACTTTTAGTGCTTGGAAGGCTGCTGAAATCGCACTTAGGGGCTTGGAACTGTGTTCTGGTGGCCGGTGTGGCAGGAGTAGCTGACTCTGAAGCCGACACGGACTGTTTCATCTCCCTTACACTTACTCCTATCAATTATCTCTTACTTAGTTTTATTTACCTTGAATATTTATTTACATCTCTCATTTATTGCTTTTTATCTATTATATCAATTCTCTCATTTATTCCCTATTCCTTCCCCATCTTCTTCAACTTCTAGAGCAAGAAAGCCAATGTTTAAGGTGGTCGTCGAGGTGTTGCCAAAGCTGATCGCTGACAGGGACTTGGTGGCCCTCTTGATGCTGATTGCAGGTCAAAGTCATGCAACGAAGAAACGTACATCAAGATCTAGGTCTATTGCACATTGCTTGGACACATTTCATTTACTCATATCATGTATTTGATTCATGGGCCTGTATTTATACACGCAGCTAGTTACATGAATTCATCTATCTCTTGCTTCCTTTCTCCATTTCTCAGATGAATATATACTTGCCCAAGCACTCCTATATTTGCAATACCTTGTTTAATCCAATGTATTGTACAGTTATGTAACATTCCTGCACAATTACAGAAAACATGTAATATGGATATAGTATTGCAGGGATTGATCTGGGGGCTTAGGAAACCTCAAAATCAAACTCAGGATGAAAAATCAGTTAAGAATACATCCAGGGTTAAAGGAAATCCATTCACAATTGACTTGAATATGCATAGATCAAGTTAAATACACAAGTTATAGCCCTCTAGCATGCCCCATTAGCCCTCCAATGCATTGATTCCAGGTGGAAAATGATGAGGTAAGGGCTATGGGAGAGAAGGTAGTTATGCAGAAGGAAAGGGACGGAACAAGGTCGGGGAGATGATGGTGGTTGAAGGAAGAGAAGTTGATGCCGGAATTTGATGCGGAAAATGTTTGACAAGTAAACGGATTGAACGCAGAGCCTCGGAGATAATGGGCGCTAAGCATTCAACAGTGTTGACCAGGATTACCAAAAATGGTAACACGGTCTGCTCTCAAGACCTGATTGCCGAATATGGAAGGTATGAGTTATTGGAACGTTGAACTTGTTGGAATATGGTCAGAGCCTTCCCGTAGGAATATCCCTAAGATAAAGCTGTTAGTAGACACTAGTATATCTCTAGTATATAGGAAAATACTTAGCTAAGGGAAAGCTTGACTCTCCGAAGTGCGGTTAAGGTAATTGCAAAGGGTATGTTGTGTTTGATACCTAACTCAAGTATCAGTTACAAAACGGTAAGTACTCACTCACTATGATTCTGACGCTTGTCAGAAGGTCTCTTGACAGTTCACACTCGAAGATGATGGGGGAAAGAGAAAGGATGAATTGATACGATAAACTTGGCCAGTCCGTCTTATAAGACGATCATACAAAGCCCAGAACAACATAAAGTCAACAAAATAAAATAGAAACAGTCAAACGCAGACCAGTATCTAA
Source organism: Paramarasmius palmivorus (assembly GCA_037176845.1). Taxonomy (NCBI): domain Eukaryota; kingdom Fungi; phylum Basidiomycota; class Agaricomycetes; order Agaricales; family Marasmiaceae; genus Paramarasmius; species Paramarasmius palmivorus. The sequence goes on from JAYKXP010000120.1 coordinate 84,274, forward strand.
GAGACCATGCACGTAGCAAATTGGTGACATCTGCTAACGTCTCAACTCGATCAGGTACGTCGTTCACTTCCCACACTGAGCACCAACTAACCATAGCACATAATTTAAGACGTAGGGTGTTGCCTGGCTCAACCCCCATGTGCGTAGGCTTCGCTGATAGTCGAGTGAACTTCGTCCATCTTGAGTGATCCGCTCGCTTCTGTCGTAAGTAGTGAAAAATAGACTGATCAGTAACAAAGTAAATGAAATAAAGGAGACATATCATAGTAATGAAACTTGTTTCTTGATAGGAAATGAACTGAGGCAGGGGTAATTGTCCAATTTTATCGTTTGAGAGTAAAAACATTGACATATCGAATAGGAGTGACAGGATCAAAATGTGAAGCTTGTGCGTCCGTGCGTGTATGATGGCGCGTGATTAGGGTGTGATGATGAGTTGGAAAGGTACGCAAAGCGTTCCTTCCACAGAGAGGGGTGTTTATGATTTCGTCCTCGAAATCTAAAATCTAAAGGAGGTGATAATTATCTCGTAAAAGTGAACCAAAACACTCAGCGCAGATGAAGAGTTATGAGGAGTAATGTTGAGATTCATGACATCAGGTCGAACAGAGATGATAGAGAGTGTCGGAGTTGAATCAGCCGGCTGTGTAGCACTTTTGTAAAGGCCACTGTTAACTAACCGTTAAGTAACCTTAGATCCTTTACAAAGGCCAGAGTTAATGGCTGGTTAGGCCAAAAAGGGAAATTCTTCGGCCTAGCTGGATTCCATTCCCTGGATCCACTTCCTAAAAGGGCAGGAACTTTGGGAGAAAGATACAGTCCGCTTTTTTTGTTCCAAAAAGGGCAGGAGAGGGATTCCCAGGCCCTGGGAAACCCTAATAGGGTGTTTGGGGCGCTTTTGGGCGCTTTTTTGAGCGCTTTGTTAACAGGAAAATTATTCCCACCATCTGGGGGGTCATATAGGATGCCTCCCTGCTCCGCTTTTGGGTTCCCAAAAAGGAAGGTAGCCTCCCCAGGCCCTGGAAAAGCATTGTGAGCGCTTTTGGGCGCTTTTTTCAGCGCTTTTTTAACAGGAAAAATATTCCCACACCTCCTGACATCATCTGGCATGGTCCCTGATGCCTCCCTGCTCCGCTTTTGGCTTCCCAAAATGGAAGGTGCCCTTACCTCACTTTTTTTCACCCACAATCAATGCATTGGAGGGCTATTGGGGCATGCTGGGGGACTATTAAAATCGCATTTTTGAGAAAATATGTTCCAATATGTCCCAGAAGTATGCCCCTGCAATTGGAGAGCAGGGGAATGCAAAAAAAGCGGTCCAAATATGGTAATTCAGGAAAATGGCCTATTGGATCTTGGGCTACAGGCCAGCTATTGACATGGGGTAAGTTAGAGGACCTAGATACATCAAATACAAGCCTGGGCATATCAAATAGTACATAGATTAGTGGGGTAATGGTGCTTAAATATCTAAAATACTGAAAATCTCCGAAATTAGGGGAATAAAATTACAGGATGGGATGTAGTGCAGCTAGGGCTTAGATATTGTGAATCAGAGATGATATATATGTCCCCTTGCTTCGTTTACAATCCTGGAGAGCTTCCTATTTTTCCAGATTTATTACAGCTAAATTCGCTTTTTTTGGACATTGGTAATACTATACCACAGGGAATGATTGGGATGGGCCAATTCTTGTTCATAACCCACTTTAGGATGTATAGATGATGAATATATACTTGCCCAAGCACTCCTGTATGGGCAACACCTTGTTCAATCCAATGTATTGTACAGTTATGTAATATAGGTAGTAATACATGAATAGCACTTCAGGGAAGCATCCCAGCACCAAGGGGAGTTCAGAATCGAGTTCAGGCACCCAAAATACACTTTCCTACTATGAAAAAACATTTTTTGATTACATCTGTATGTTGCTACATAAAAAATACATAAAAAATCGCATTTTTAGGGGTTTTTTTGTACTGGAGCATGGGGATTGCTCCTAAAATCACCAAAAGTGAATGAGAGACCGTTCACTATGCATAGAACAGGAATAGCAATTGCCTCCATGAACCCCATGACAGGAATCCTTATGCCAGATGCATCAATTCTTGCACAATTACAGAAAACATGTAATATGGATGTAGTATTGCAGGGATTGATCTGGGGACTTGGGGAACCTCAAAATTAAGTATATCAAGGTGAATAATAAAGGGTCTTTAGATTGTCAAGGGTCTGATCAAAGTCTCGAGGAATATACCGATGAAAGAACTCCGCATACAACTCTCCGTCAGGTATCCACCAATTCATCTCCTGTTGAACGAGTTTATGAAACTCCTGTGTCGGTAAGCTCCATCGTTCTCTAAGGTCATCCCACCACCACCATTTGGCTACGATCTGCTCATATAGTGATGAAGGATTATCCATGAATACTTCGAGTCCGGTGGATTTGTGCATAAGATACTTTGCAGTTGGACCAAATGGTTTGAAAGGAGCTGTATAGGAGATGAATTGTCGAGGGGTCCATGGTTCTTTGTTGGTACGATAGCGGATAGGGATAGATTGTGTGCGGAAATACTCCTGAATCTCAGGCCATGTCAACATTTCGTCTCGGCGCCAAACATACGCGTTGATGATGATAGGTGTGGAGTTACAAAGGTAGGAGAATTCGGTAGGATGCTCGTAGTGATATGGAATTGAGAAGGTGAGTTTCTTGTATCCATGATAGGGAAATCCGACTCGGCAGGTCTTCGACCCAGTACGGACCCATGTCTCGAAGTTGTGAACAGAGTCAAAGATGCCACTGTACATTTCGTAGGAGGGAGCTAGATGTTGACTGGTTTGGATTGTGAAATTGTGAAGTTGGGTGATATAGAATGGGGTGATGAAATAGCGATTATCTTCATAGTTTGGTCGTCCGTTAACGTCCCACAGTCGTCGTGCTACACGGCCTTGGAAATCGTCGAGTAGAAGATGAAATTTGTTGGATAAGAAGCTGAAATCTCCTTGTTGAAGGAAGGAGTAGCAGGCAGTATTGGTAATTGCTGCTTGTGAGACTGGTAGAGTAGGGTATCCTGAAGTCATATTAACGCAGAGACGCTCAAAGTAGGAATGAAAAAGAGTGAACTTATCAAAATAATTTAAAGATAGGGTGTTCTAGACAATTTTCCATAGGAGGTTAGACCCTAAGGATGGTGAATCAGTATTAAATGAAGCAAGAAAGTGATTGGTGCAAAGTGTGGGGTTGGGTCAAAGAAACAGAGGTGAGACTTGAGCGTGGGAAAATAATCAAGAACTTAGTGGAATGATACTGATGAATAGGAGACCGAAAATGGAGATGAATCTTCGTTTGAAAGCATAGACTTGATCAATTGATCTGCAATGTCTTTGCGATAACCAGGGTTCTGGAGTGCTGCGCTTGAAGATGAAGGATTGAGAGATGTTCGGAGTGTTTGATTGTCGGGTTGATAAAAGAATAGTCGAAGTCGGCGTATGTTGACGTGACCTTGAAGTACTGCGCCACTAAGTTCTCGTAGAATAAAGGAATCGTGAGCTCGCTTCTCATGAATGATGTACGGACCTGCATATGTCCATTTCCCCTTATCACCCTTTGTCTCATCGAACTGAGACTCTTGAAGCCATACATACATTCCGACTTTGAAGTCCTGGAAATCCCATCGTTCTCGGTACTTTCTAGCATAGTCATCAATTGCACGTCGACGAGTTCGGCGTAATTCATCATTGGCTTGTTTGAGAGCAGGATCTCATCGTTGTAACTGTAAAATTCTCAGTGCTAAAAGTTCCGTGTGAGTACGCACTTTGTCCCAGTCCAAAGTTTGCCATGTTGTTTCTTCAATGTCGAAAGAGAACACTGGATGAACTCCATACAGTAAATAGTAAGGAGAAAATCCAGTCGCTCGGGAAACAGTAACTCTAGAAGCAAATAAGGCAGGCTGCAGATACTTTGGCCACGTACCTTTTGCGTCTCCGGTACACTTGAAAATAGCATCGACGAGTGGTTGATGTCCACGTTCGATTGGAGCGTTTCCCTCAGGATGATACGGCGAAGAGATGATGATAGTGCAATTGTATTGAGTTTTGAGAAGCTGTTGCACTTCCTTCTTGAACTCGGAACCTCCATCAATGGTAATGAACGGTATGCATGCGAACCTGCATATAAGATTCTCATAGATGAAAGTAGCAACTAATTTAGAAGTGAGACGTTTAAGGGACTTAGCTTCCTGCCATAAAATCGTTGGTTCGATAGCATGAACAATATATTCAGCGCCGCCTTGTCCAACAGGCATGTGAATGCAGTCGAGATGAAAATGTCGGAGAAGAGGAGCTTGCCATGATTCGTTGTATGGTAGGATTGGAATGGATTTGATAGCCTTTTGACATTCGATGCAAGAGCATATGAAGTACTGAACGTGTCGATATTGATTGGGCCAATAAAAGCGATCAGCAAGGTTCTTGTAAACTGCATCTCGTCCTTTGTGTCCGACTTCGTTGTGAGCTTGGGCCATGAGAGATCCTTGACGTGAATGATTGATGACAACCAATCTAGGTAAACGAGTTGAATTCTTCCGGGGTGCAAGCCAAATCCTATCATGTTGGTAGAAGAACTTGTTCGTCTTGCGTTCCCATCATAATCTATCATAGTTAGTCTTACACCATGATGGATACTCACCTTGAGTCAAATACTGCTGTAACTGTGACCAGAATTTGTCGGAGTCTTCATCAATGAAACGTTGCAACACCTCTTCTGCAGGAAGAGGGGTGTTTTGAGTTAAGACCTCGTATACTGTGAAAGGTAGTGTAGTCAATTCATCTCCAAAAAGAAACAAATCACTTAGCTCATGTGAATGCTTGAAATCCAAATCAGGTAGGTGTCTCTGAGCGTAACCACCTTGTGTTCGAAGTGCAGAGAGATTGATCAATGAATTGTAAAGACCTTCTGAAGCGTAGGGAAAAGGTGTATCAGTGATAGATAGTGTGAGAGCATCTGAGGAATGAAATGGAAAGGTCAGATTGAACTCTTGCTGAAGTTGAGTCGTTGAATGTCGAAGGATATATGAGTCAAAAAGGTAGCGCATAACAGAAGAGAGTGATGAATCTGTTGGGACAAGTTCAGCGGAATGATAGATGGAATTAAGGTATGCATCAAGAAACTGTTCAGGATCTCCTGGTTCTTCATCCAGAACGTCCTCTGGTGCTGGCGGTCTTCTAGATAATCCATCCTCTGCCTTGAAGGATGTTGATGGTACGTGACGTGTTTCAAAATCAAAGAGACGGATCCAGCTAATCCAACGTAAAATTGGTGCATTGGGGACGTCGTCAAAGTTCCTAAGCATTTGAGTGAGCGAAATGGCATCAAAAGCTAAACAAAAATGTACTCCCCAAACTCGATGACGAACCGCTTTTAATGCTCGGAATACACCATAGACCTCGGTCTTCGGCTGACCGTAGTTCTGCTCTCGTTCATTGAAGGTGCACGAACCATATAAAGCAGGATGCTTCTTGCCATCTCGAATCTGGGATAAAGTCCATCCAGCTCCCATCCAACTTGAGTCGACTCCTAGAATGATAAGATTCTCATCAGATTCTCGGGGAGGAAGTTTAATGAGGATAGCAGCATGATAATCGATCCTGATGAGAACAGGTGCTCTTGTGACACGATGTTTGAGTTCTTCAAAAGCTTCCACAGCTTGACTAGTTATCTCAAAGGGAACATTAGTATGATGCGTCAAGAGAGTAAGAGGCTTAGCGATCAAAGCAAATCCTTTAATCCATCGTCGTCCAACTCCAGCAATGCCAAGGAATCCTAAAACTTCGGTGATAGACTTTGGTAACGGCCAGTTCAGAACCTTGCGTACTGTACTAGGGGAAATCTTCCATCCTCCTAGACAGACGACAGAACCTACAATCTGAAGTTCAATAGCAAAGAGTATAGCTTTAATACCTGACGCTGTGATACCAGCCATAATAAGAGCTCCGAGTAGTCGATCCAAGTTGATGATATACTCCCAGACAAACCGCCGAATAAGTTGATTCTCGGGAATAGGTTCGTCGTTGTAGCGGGTGTTAGGTCCTCGAGTAGCACAGTCATCGATGAAATTATCTGCAATATCATTAACTTGCTTAAGGCTGTGACGTACGCACCGTTGAAACTCTTGGACTGAGTTAGTGTATCCTTGAACCAAAGTTGTTTGCTGGCGTGGACCTATTGGAGTATGAAAAGCTTGAAGAGGTCGTGATTCAGGAGCGACTATTCGCGCATCAAAACCAGAAAACAAGTCAAGCAAGCCATAGCTAGAGTAACCAAGAAATGCTTCAGCAAAATCATTCACATTAGGAGGTAAGGAAGAATCCCGAATTGTCACCGCGTTCAGTTCCTGAAGGTCAATGACTATTCGGATACCGTTCTTCTTCTGTACCGCAAACAAAGCAGATCAATAACTTGAAGTGGTGTGTTCGAAGCGTCCTTCTCGTTCTTGGTTGCGGATCTCTTCAATGACGAGTGGTTCGATGGCTAAGGGTAAACGAATCGGAGGTTTCTGCCAAGGAATATGTTCAATAGTAGGAATGCGGTAGTCGGGAAAATACTCTGGTAGGAAGATTCCTTTCTCGGAATAGTCGAAAGCAAAAGCCTTCTCTCGTTGAACCACAACATAGGCCAAAAGATCGATCTCGGTAGGTGATAGTACGCCAGGTTCTATGCGTTTAAGCATAGCTTCAAGTCGGTCCAAAGTGACACGTTGGCCAAACTGAAGAGTGCGATAGGGTTGCGGATGAGTTGGTAAGGAAGTAGGAATAGCAGTAGGAATCTCGGTAAATTGTTGTGCAATCGGGTCAGGCATAAAGGTTGGTACGGGTCGAACTTTGCGGTGAACAGGCTTGTATTTGCGTTTGGGAAGTCCAGTAGGTGCAGTACCTGTGAGTGAAGTAAAATCAGTGCGTTGAAGAGCTCGGTCAACCCATGGTGAAGATGGAATAGTAAAGGGATTAGCCCCTGAGGCAGAAATATATGAATAAATAAGCGAATCAAATGATTCAGGAGGGTATACGGAAGATAGTAAATTGAAATCAGAGAACTCATCGTTGCCCATCATGGCTTCTAAAGATCTTCCTACAGTTGCTGAAGCCGATTGGAAGACCATATTGTTCGACTTCACACCTAAAAATCCTCCTCTTCCTCGAAACAAGTTTCAGAGTTATTATTGAAGGTTGGATGAATCGAAGTTGTGTTGCGTTCATTTCCCGGGTCAGCAATAGTGATTCCAAGAGTGGGTTCTTCACGTCGATCGCCAGTTTGCCAAAGGACCAAAAACACTCGTCCAGAACGGTGATAGTCGATGCGAGCTGCATACCACTGGAAGAAAGGTTGACCTAGAATGATGTCAGGCTTGCCAATGCTGAACCTGGAAATAAAGACGTGAGCAGGAAAGTCATAACCGCCAATAGAAATGGGAACGTCGGAACATAAGCCTTTGAGACGCTCTGCCTCGCCATGAATCCCCTTCAAGGACCAATTCATGCCCTGGAAATCGATTGGACATTTAGTAATCTCAGCGAAATGCTCGCCCGCAATATTCAATTCTGAACCTGTATCACATATCGCTTTGATGCATTGACCATTGACCTCGATTTTAAGATAACCGCAAGTCATAGCCATATACTTCTTTGTTGGAATAGCCACTGCTTTGGCAGCGTAAAACACAAAGAAGCGTTCGAGCTCCTTCGGATCGGAATTTCCAACCTGAAGGCGCTCGGGAACAGTATAAGAAGAACACTCATCGAAGTTCATATAGTCCACTACGTCTCCTTTTGAATTAATCCACTTGGTATTGGAGTATTCGGCCGCTTTTGTCTCGTAAGTTCGTTTCGTGCGAGTAAGGTTGTTGAACGTCCGTTGAAGTGCTGGATTACCACTGAGAATTTGACGGAATGTGACGTTGAGTTGAGTATTGAGTACCTGTTCAGTAAGAGATTGAACGTCAGCCATGTCTTGAATATCAGAGGTAAAATGATACTGAGGGCCCGAAGGCTGTTTCTTGTCCTTTGATGAATCCTTCATTTCGACATCATCGTTACCCTTAGGTTTCTTCGAGGGAAGAGACTGCTTCCATCCATCTTCCCGATTAATTGGGTTCTGAGGTGGAGGAATATCAACTGGTTTCGGGGTTGACGATGATGGGACAGAAGGAACAGTCTGAGGCGGTGTAACCTTGATATCAGGAACAGGATTGGGTTCCTTAGTCTTCTCCTTTCCAGTCGGACGCTTGTGAGGATCGAAACGATTTGAGGTATCCTTTCCGGATCGCAAGGCAGGTTCGGCTTCGAAGTCCGAATGTTCGACAGGGTAAACGGCAAAAGCTTGCTCGCTTCCAACACCGTAAGATCCCCAAGAAAATTCAGCACAGTTGGTTGATGTCATATGAGGTGGTGTATCGCGTTGACCACTAGTACCAGCTTTGAGACTCTTGATAGCTTGAGATACTCCACCTTTAGCACCAGGTGCTACCCAAGGCAGCTCTGCACCGTTAGGCATAACATAGCGACGACAACCATTATCATCAATCTTTGACTTGATATCACCAGATTCCAAGAGTTTAGTCGTCTCAGGGCATTTAGCAACACCAAGAGGATGGTCCAAGTCGACACCTGATGTCTTACCACACATCATGCATCGTCCATTGTTCGTTCGAGCGATAGGCTGAGTTGAAGAGGACCTAGGAGGCATGGTTATGTTTGAATTACCACCAGAAGCAAGCCCGAGCAAAGTTTGTTGAAGCTGAAGATGATTGAGCTTGAGATCCTCCAAAGCCTTGGTGATAGCGTCAAGATCAGTGGTAGGACGAGCATGAGAAGGCGTCGAAACATTAGATCCACCAGAAGATGGCTGCGCAGTAGTAGGTCCCGAAGAAATGACCGGAGACTGCTCGCAGACTTCTCCAAAGATACGGTTACCTTTATCGTCAAACTTTGTACCTGTAATCTCTGCAAGAGGAGGAGCTTTGTAGAAGGGACTCTGTGGGTTGAATCGTCACCTAAGAATAGCATAGGATGTCTCGATAGTCGGAGGGTTGTCCACAGTTTGATTAGGTTCAGGTAGTCGTTCGATAAACCACTGTTGGTAAGCATAAGGTATACCTTGTTGGAACTTGACTTGAGCAATCTTCTCAGTGATATCATTGTTCTTGAGCAACGGCCCTGCAATGGCATGGAAATCAGTGAAATATCTGGCAACGTCAGCTTTGGAATGGAAGGAACACTTAGCAGCATTCTTGGCACAAAACTCGTCTAGTGTACGAGCTGTTACACGTTTCTTGATATCAGTATGACCATAGCTGTTAATCAAGACTTCAGTAGCCTTGGCCCAAGTCCTATCCGTCTTGTCTGAGTCGAAAGCAGGCAAAAAGCAAATCTTCTCCTTGACGCAATCCCAGCCTTGTGTCTCAGCCGGATACATCAAACATGGTAATTACCAATGTTGAGTTATGCATCACAGCTGGTAACTGCCAAACTCACAATCCCCTGCCACTTGGGCTACCAGCCAGCCGTACTGTTACCAATTTCCTTACCAATGGCACCTGAAACCTTGCCGGAGCAGCCCACCACGCCGGACTTGAAACCGGAAATGACGTGAAGGCTACTCTTCAGACAAAAATTCCAAATGACACTGATGGGGATTGAACAATAGACCTTTGACAGGCAAGTCACCTTGCATATCATGGCGTAACCACTAATCCAGAGAACCGTTATTATAATGATGATTTGCACTAACCATATACCCATTTTTCATCACCCTATTCAGATCCACGTCTTATCAAATCATTATCATTATCATGCTGACCATTATCTATCTACATCAGTGCTCCGTGCTAAGATAAGATGGTCTTGAGCGCTTACAGACCTACTCCTCGTCTTCCTCTTCCTCTTCCTCTTCTCTTTCTGGTGAAACGTTGTGGACGAGATCATGATCCTCTACCTCCAGCCCTATCTTCTCATCGTCATCGTCATTGGCCTCTTCCTCTAGTGGCTTTTTCCAAAGTTCCATGAAAGTGCTTCTCAGCCGAAGCTGTAGGGATTGCATGAGCGAAGCATAAGCTTCCATGCCTTCCCCTAGGGCACTCTTCGGAATCTCCTTCCCATGCATGTCCCACTTCATCCTCCAGGATCCCCAATCATTTGCCCTGTATTGAAGAAAGGCGAGCATACGTCTCATCTCCTCTTTCACCAACATCACTTCCTCTTCAGCCCTCTTAACCCTGGCACGGCTCTTGCACCACTCTGCACGAAGGATCTGGTTGTCTTCTTCGCCTCCATCTCCTGTGTCGATCCTGCCACCAGCGGTCCAAATCCAAGACTGCTCTTTCCTTGTCTCTCCTGTACCATGAACGGTGCGATGGGAATATGCCATGTGATCCAGTGGAATGAGATCGATACCTCCTTCTGTCTGATGCACCACACCCTGCTCTTCCTGCTCTACACCGCGCCTTCCAGGTCCTGTCCTCACCACTGCAGGGTCCTTGTAACTTCTGACATCCTGATCCTCCAACACCCGGAGCGTGTTCTCCCAAGGACCCTCTCCCACTAGCGTAAGATAAGACTTCCTTGCCTGCCTATATCGCCGAGCAAACCTGCGTGCTTTGGCGTATACCCTGTTGATGACCGCTCGAGAGCGTCCTGACTCCCTTTGACCCCGCACATTGTTGTTCTTGAATTGCATCATGCGAGCCTTGATACGAAGAGTGTGGCAAATGGCGTTTAGGGAATCATAGCAGCGTGCTTCCTGTAGTTTAGCCTCCACTGCAGCAAGCCCGCTGGCACAGACAACGTCTCTCTTGCTCTTCTCAATGTTGGATGGCAGCCATACTTGTACATCCTCGGATTGTACAGCATCTTCTTCAACGGCATTGGTATCAGCAACATGCTGAAGGAGGCCCGGCATGTAAACAGCTTGAAGTGATTTGAGGTCTTGCAATCGACGTTGTAAAGCGTTCCTCTGCTCCAGCACCTTCTTATGCTGGTTTTCGGTGGGGTCCTTCCTTGATTGTTCCACTGCCTCTGACAGTTTCAACCTAGGTAACATTAAGCGTCCTTCTTCAAGTCCATGCTGAACACTTACTGAGCATCTTGAATCTCCAGCACCAGACTGATAAACCCTGAGGGAGTAATTTCATGGTAGGCCAAACCCCCAGACTGTCGTCTCTGCTCCTCTCTTTCCTCCAGCTCCTTCAATGCCGCACGAGTGCTGATATCTAGATTCTCGTCAAGTTAGTCAGGACATTGGAAACTCAACCGTAACCTACTCACTGGCCTCCGGGATGGAATATGGGTTAACAACCTTTTTCTTGGGATAATCTGCCTCTTCCCACTCCACACACAGAGACTCCCATTCTGCTACCAGCTTACTAGGGAGATTCTCGGTAAGCCCCTGGTGCCCTTCAGCTTGAAGATTACGGTCTTTCACTGCCTCTCTATACCCTTTTCTCAGGGAATCACCTGAACGATGTCATCAGAACCAAGATTACGGTGATAATCAGATCACCTACCCATTCCGATATACTTCTCCTCGTTCCAGAAGGCGAAATGCGCTTCCAGGTAGTCTTCACGTGCTCCTGGGCCCATAGTCCTGGTCGAGTTTCCGAGAACGTTGTGTGGGCCCCATACACGCTCGCAGGATTCCCCGTCGACCTGAGCTGCTCCTGGAATTAGATTGAGGTTGAACTGCTCGTGATCTTTCTCCTTGTGCCCAGGGAGATGCAGTTTGCCAATGGCCGGAAATAGCTTGGCAGAAGGCGGTAGCACTAGATGGGAAGGCCACTTGTGCGAACAAGTGGCAAGGTTCTTAAACCATTGGCACGCAATATCGTACACAAAGAGGATAGCCAGCAGCAAGAACCAGCCTGGCTGGCTCGTCACCGCTGCCGCCACGATATAGTCCATGTTGGAATATCTATTGCCCACAATGTCAGCACTGTTCTAGATCGTCTCAAAGGTATACTCACCTTTCTCCCTTCTTGAGATTCCCAACTTTCACAAACATGTCGCTTCGACCGCAAACGACTCCCCCAACTCCTGTGTACCTCAATCCCTTCGAAAATTTCGTATTTTGCTTAGCTATAGCCGCAAAGGAGACACAGTTACTCATCTAAAGCCGTGGTTAGTGTACGCCACCACCTCACTTCATCATGTAGCCTCACCTCATCCTCCCCGCCTCTATCGTCCGTCCATTTCTCGTACTCTTCTCGCTTGACAAAATATCCCAGGCCAGACGTCAGGGAAGGGTCGTTCTTGTGTGAAGAGACCAGTTGCTCTTTGAGCCTGAAGTTTGCATTGATGCATAACACAGCACGATAAAGAAAACTACATCAAGATTAACACAGTAGCGGTACACGGAGAGCGATGTATACGTACCCCTTTCCTTTCTCAGAAGCCTCCGCCTCCCAATCCAATGGTAGGTTGATACCAGGGTGAGGACAGCTAGGACAGGCTAACGCGAGAGCGCCTTCCTTCAATCCATCAAACCCATCCGGATGGTGTCCACCACCTGCCCGGAGCACGCTCCCCAAATGTCGCCACTGCTGTATCATGGCCATCAAAGGCAGATACCTCGAATTAGGAACCTTCTCCTTGAGCCCTTTGTTATCGGACAAGCGCTCTATGGCTCGGTAGAAGTCGTAAGTGGAAGCCTTTGTCGTGTAACCCATGACCTCCAGGGACTCCAGGTATTGGAAAGTTGCCACAGTCTTGATTCTCCCATCCATGATGGTGGCAGGGTATAGTCCTCGTCTAAGCAGTTGGATGTAGTGGGGAGTTAAACCATTGACTGCCTTCTTTGGACATCCGCAGAATCGCATGTTCACTTCGTGGATGCCGTTTGTATGGAGCACACGAAAAAGGGTATGACAATGGGTGGGAACGTCACAGTCCCCGCCATTGTGGTTCAGTTGGATTATCAGACCCAAAGCCTTGAGAGTTGTACGTTCGAAGTACTGGCCAGTCCAGCGCTAATCAAAACGTCAGCAGAAATCATGACGAGAGTAACACTCCACACATCTCGATACGATGCAATGGATTGTTACGATGTCTCCTGACACAACACAATCGGCACACCAAATCCACTGCAAAGCAATCTTGACAGCGGTACTTCGGTTTGGCCTGTTCCTCGTCGCCGTGAATAGCTGTCACTCCTCGAGTAGCGCAGTCGGTGCAAATAGGTTGTTGTCTGTAGTCGCCGCGACCCTTGGCTCTCAGGAGTTCTTGCAGAAACACGGACCGATGTTTCTCCTTCCACTCTTTGGTCGGGCGCTGGAGGTTATCTTCATTAGTATGACGATGAAACAGAGAACCTCATAACTCACCGGTCGTTTTTTCCTTTTTTTTTTCCTGGCTATCTCCTCGTTGGGATTGTCATAAACTGCGTCGAAAACATGACCATCCACCATGGCATTGTACCACTTCTGGTCACTATCCATACCAAAGCTAGTGGAATCTTCTGGATTCCACTCCGTTTGTTGGTTCCATTGCGTTCGGCCCTTCCCTGGTGAGCGATTTAGTGTGAGAGGTCGGTTCCTTGCACGAGTGGTCTCTGTTCTGGAATTGAGGACGTCGTAGTCATGAACATCAGGAATACGGACATGTTGGGAACCAGAAGTACGCGCACGTTTCGCAGGACGCTTGGACATTGAGGAAGAAGCACCATCACAGTAGTCACGTCACGTCACATAACGTCTTGCTCAGACGCACTACACTTAACTATCAACCACCACCATCCCCGGGTTCAAAGGACATGAGAACAAGTTGTAAGTGTACCTACTCACTCTGCCTACCAAATCTCAACTGGTTAATATTTGTAGCCAAGCATCACGCCGACTCTGAAGATTCAGATCGAACAACCCAAGAGGCGAAGAAACCCAAGCTCATTAACCAGTCCATGGTCCATTCCGAACGTACGCCTTCTCCAGGTCAGAATGAGGGGAGGCGAGCTTCATGGGGATCGCGTGGCACGGAATCGCAGCAAAACCGGGACGGTGATGAACAGTTGCAATCTCTGGAAGGTATGTTTTACTAGCTCAATTCTGAATAGCGATTGATTCGTATCTCGTATTTTCTCATTAGATGCTCAAGAGTCGGACGTCGATAGCACAGTAGAATCAGACGATCTTTGAACCGATTACCAGTGGCTCTGTGACTATGTCGCTGACGAGTGGCTGCTGGACGACTTGTTCGACGCAGCGCCCGCCTATCTCCTTGACGCCAAGTGGCTTCTCACCCTGCCGCCTTTGAAGCTTCTTCGTTGCGTCCAGGCCTTCGTCAAAAATTACGTCAACCCTATTGGGCGATATATCCTGCAGGAACTCCGTCTCTGGGATGAGGCCTCTCACGACCACTTCGTGGTGAGCGCCGACTGTAGCCCACTGCCACCAGATCAGCAGATTCTTCATCTTGCCGCCATGGAATACTGCCATTTCAACGACGTTGTCTACTGGGGAGACATACCTGATCATCCGATGTTAATTTGATACCTCGTTGTCAAGAAAAGAGAGCATCTCCTTCCAAAAGTGCAGCGGTTAGTCTTTTACGTCTTGTATGACCTCATTTCATACTAACATATTCTTCAGTCGTCGCGCTTTGCGTGCACTGCGTAGGTGCCACTCCTTCTGAGTGTCAGATGTACCAGCTTCTTATGTTCCTTGTGGTATCTTTTGCTTTATCTACTGCTCGTGTACAACATACCATTTACTAGCACACTCATACCCACACCAGGGGTCTCAATGTAGACTTTTTCTTGGCATCGTTTTCATTTCATCTACAGTCTACTGTAACACACGTCCTCTCTAGCACCATTCCTGTCCCATGAACCACAATTCCAATGTTTTTTGACACACCACCAACTTGCCCACTCAAACCCATTCAGTGCACTCTTTGTTTCGCCTTCCACTAAGAAAACCATACGAAGCAATCGTCAACAGCCCCCTCTCATGCTCATCAAAGGGCACATCATCACCGTTCTCGTCCTGCCTACGCTGGGGAAGCTCGAATGGAGGCACGAAAACAGGTTCACCTCCATCCGTTTTACACCTTTTTCTGCGTTCACTGATCTTCTCCTTTGCTGGATGTGGGTGTTGAGAAACAGACGAGGTCCTTCGGCGTTCCTTCTTCGAGCGAATGACGCGTGCTAAGGACATTTCAGACACCAAACGCCAGAGCAAGTGAAAAGGCCTCACTAGTTTGTGGTGGAGTCAGCAGCCGGCCATGAGCACCTGGCTCCTTGACACTTGGTGGTTTCGATGGTGTTTGCAAATATTCCTGCGAGCAAAATTAAGGCTTCCATAGAAATGTGGATTGCATGGGTACATACCAGGCGTTGCGGAGCATCTATGGCTCCTTCTTTGAGTGGTATTTTTTGTTGGACACCCAGACTTGGAGTGAAGGGAGTGGGTGGGGCTTGCATGGATGTCTCGGTGATGGTAGTTACCATCGATATTGGTAATTACCTTAACTCACCACCTTTCGTCGGAACGAGGTAAAATTCTTATCATTGCAAAGGGCCGACCAAACACTGCAACTCTGGTTGAACGATTGATTAGTAGATCAAGACTAATATTAAACATAGTGGTTACAAAGTCTGCATGAGTTTGTCCATAGTACTGTATAGAGCTAAACGTGCAAGGTGAGCAGTAGACTTGCCCGCCATCATCTCCGCAAATGTCGTCGGATCTTCTTGTTCCATCTCCTTCTCTGTCTGGCAGCCGTTTTCAACCCAACGGAATATGGGACCGGCAGAGTACTGGGTGAACGATACTCTTTTGTCTCCTATCAGGGATTAAGTCTCGTATGAAACAAAGATAAGAGAAAGACAGACCTGATGCAACTGGAATATTAGAGTGGGTGATTACTGCAGAGGGTAAGGCAATGGTAGCTGCGTGTGGAAAATCTATCACCAACTCCAGCTCCCACAAGACCATCTGTCCACCCCGGGTGGCATCAAAATCACCCAGAGCGGTGACAAAGCACCAACCATAAGCCCAGTTGAAGAAGTCGCGATGTTTGTAGGTCCATACGTTGCCGCCGAAGTTGAAAGTCGCGGCTGTGAACACACTATCAGGGAAGTTGCGTGGTAGCGTGGGGTTGTTCTGGTACATGGTTGTGGATGTTTCTTCGTATCGCCGATACAACCTAGGGGCCCACAATGCAAACGCTGCTACAGAAGGACGTTAGCCTCCCATCAACCAAGACACAATCACACGAACCATTATGGTAACTTGCCATACGCCGAACTCCTTCATGATTGAGCAGACGCTGTAACGCAGGGCCCATAGCCCCATTCCGCAGTGCAACTGGTCTGGAGCTACCCATACCCATAGCACACCCTACGTTATAGGCAGGAAAGGCCCCCCGCCTACTAGCTGTTGTAGCTTGCACGCCGAAAGGAGCCGTACCGCCCTCTGCCATGATGGCGCCAAAGGCTGAGTCCAAAGCCGCCTGGTAACTACCGCCTGAAGGCCATCCACAAAGTACGGCAATGACTCGACCGTCTCGGTCGACGATGGGACGAGGAGTGCTACCATCAGAGTTAACTCCAGAAGAACTAAGTAATAAGACCACCACTTACCATCCATCCCAAGCAATGCGTTGGAAACCTGCATTTAACATCCTTCTCAGTGAAGGAGGTCGTTGATCGGAGACACTTGGTCCCCTCTTCCTGGTATGAGCGCCCTTTGCACTGTCCATTTGCGTCGCGGAAAACGCCACGGGAACTGTTTCAGCATGGTTGAAAACGTAGCCAAGGCTGTGTCGAGACATGCGGAAGCGCCGTTTGGGTCCCAGCGAAACCTTGACCAATCGCCTTTTCTCTCGATGCTTGGAATTCTTCTTGCTCTGCGGTCCATGGTGACGCCGACGGACGACCGGTATCTCAACGCAGTCCAAACGCAAGCGTTTCTTGGGCTCCACAGGGTCTGGCAAGGAAGAAAAAGGTGTCAGCTGGAAGGCAAGTCACTTGAACAAGGTATGCATCTCACCTGGTACTTCTTCTTCATCCTCCCAGTCCGAAAGATCGGTCAGGTCTCCACCGAATAGTTCCAACCAAAGATCGGCGTCAATGGAATTAGGGCCCAGATCTTGCTCTAAGGTGATAGGAGGCTGAGACTCTTCTGCACCGCTCAGATGGTTGACGAGGTTGAACGAAAGGGATGCGAGGACAGGAAGAGGTGTAAGGGAAGGAGGCGTCTATGAAATGGGTGAGACACGTAAGGTAAGAAAAACGGGTCCCTCACCTGGGCTGGGGAGGTCATATCCGCGTTACGGTGTTGTTTACGGTGCGTCCGTGGGTTCCTAAAGGGTGTGTGTCAGTTCCTTGGGTTAGAAACCGCTGTAAGCCAACCGATGCACCGCCCGGCGAGCTCTGATGGGCTTCCTGGGTTGGGAGCTTCCTGGGGAGCTTTAGTGCAGCGCCGCTTCGTAGCACGCCTTGGGGTAGGCATGCTTAACCCGAAGCCTGCGTTGTAGTGGGGTTTGGCCACTGGGTTCCCGGGGCTGGAAACCTAGAAGACACGGAAAAGGCTTGGAATGGGTGCGCTCACCTTCGAGGTTAGAGGGACCGATGCTACTCTGCTACAATCTACAGCCCTTCCCTTTTATCCTCCACAAGTCGGTCGCCGATTGAGCCTTGTGATACTGAACCTCTGACATCCTCCGCATTTCAGCTGCCACGGAACTCAAGACGATCATAGGAAAAATGATGCTTTGCAAATGGATAATCAGATGGTTAGCAACTAGCCAGTTTCCAGACTCACCTACACTCCTAAGTAATGTCGTTGCCATACAGAAAGTCTCCTAAAAGTCAAAGCTGAGCAGCGTCAGTGCATCATGGGGGTGTAGAGGAGAAACCGAACAGCACAGCTTTCATATGGCAATCATCCGGTACCGAAGTTCCTGCCCGTGACGCAATGTCATTCCGGAGTTATTTTTGGACTCCCATTCGTTCTCATCGACGATGCGGTACTACCTGCGTCGGCCAAGGTGCGCTCTGTCATCCAGATAATATTTTCTTCAACCCCTAATGTCTCTCTACTAGGTTGCTAAAGAAGCAGTTATGAAAGCGATGGGGGAAGGTCGAGGGCATTTTCGAGGGTAGAGGTACGTGAATGCAACGCTTCAGACCACTTCACCGGACTCAAACCACAACAGGATGCAACTGGACTCTATTTTCTACTGGACAGGAAGCCACTGTGGAAAGGAACCAAGATAATCAATCATCCCGACCCAAATTCCTCCCGACGACAAGACCTCTATGTACCAATCAATGAGCTTTGCTGGGCCACTGATACCTATGTAGACGACCTCATTAGGCATATATCACAATCAGAATACACTACCTTTTTTCTCGTCGAAATTCCTGAAGTTGTTGAATCAGTATACCTGAATGAAATGGAATCGCACAAGTAATCAATTGGTCGTTGGCGCAACCTTGGTCGTGCTATTTCCACGAATATATTCATCGAGACCCTTAGATACTTCACAGATACACTACTATCCTCCATGAAAATGACTATCTCGAATCTTATGTCGGTTGGATACGTGGGGAAAAAGTCAGAAAACGCTGCCTCTAGGGTATGAGTATCTACTTACATGGGCGCTTTGATGCTCACGTCTTTTGATTTCTCCCTTTTACGACCGAATGGCTCGGGCTAAACTCTACACGACAAAAACCGCTCTGAAGGAGTCCAGGAGAATCAAATCCGCCAAATACTATCGCAAGTACGTATGCTCCCCATTGTGATAACCTATCTAGACTGAGTTCCCTCCAGAAATCGCGAGAAGATTCTCGCGCAAAAACAACAAGAACGAGACGAGGCTCGACGGCAGGAAGACCTTAAATTGTGTGTGTTTCTTGGATTTCTTTACAATCACCCTAACTATATATCTACAGCATTGAGAGACTGAGGGAAAAACGTCTTAATAAATGGCGAGAGGAACAGAAAGATCTGGCCAGAGAAGTATCAGACCAGTTGCGTTGTCACCGTCCCTCATGTTCAGTATCTATTGTTCTGATAACATTTTCAGGGATCCACTAGGTCGAATCAAATTTCTCAATCACTCCTTAGCACGCATCTCTGGCGGCAAGCCTAGTGCTTGGTTGGAAACAGTTTGCCACCAGTACATTCAGATTCGAGCTCACGAAGCAACTCGCACGTCGGCATCTCCGGTGGACAACGCTACAACCATGGTCAACAATCTCCTGCGTGGTGCCAACATCTTCTGCGATAGATTGCTCAACAGCTACGGTGTCAACGACTACTACCGCCGTGCCTCTATGTTCTGTCGAAGGCTACGCTGGATCGTTCGGTGTCTGGAGGATATGGAATATCGCGTGTTGGACCTGGATGACGATTTAGCCAAAGCCTACCAGGAGAAACGTCTTTCATTCCAGGACCCTTCCACTCAGCAGTGGATAGACAGGCAAAGTCCAATCCCTGAGTAGGCTCTGTTATCTCTGTTGTTGTTTACTGGTCGAACAATATTTTACCATCATTTCTACGGTGTGAGAAGCGCGAAAACGATAACCCAGATGGGATCTACGATACAGCGCCGGTTTCGTGGATAAAAGCACCCTGTTACCGATATAAAGGTCATGAAGCGGTATTGCCTTTCGTCGTGATGGATCCCAGTCTCAAAGATCCACTGTGGCCTGCGAACAAACCCGCTCCCCGCACGGACCGGGAGGTTTGTGCGTTGAATGCTTGGATAGCGGAAGAAGATATGGTGAGTCCAGTCTTTTTTTTTTGAGTGTGTCATGGGTGCTAAATTGAATTCCAGTTCGATTTTAGGGGTATTGGACTCTTTTTGGGTACCAAATGCCTCGCTCCTCGCTTAGTGGCGGTACCAGTCACCGTCGAAAGAGTTACCAGTAACATATGGGATATTCATGCTGACTTCTGGGTAACGTCTCGCAAGCCTGGCATCTGTGTGGTTGAGATGCTATCTGACGTGAAAGAGGTGCTGTCAAATGGCCAATACATGGCGTTTTTTTACCCCAACTTGAGGCAACCAAAGCTGGATCCCTTGCTTGATCTCAACGAGGCTTGGCTGGGTTGGCACAAGCAGGACGGGTGTGTTTTTCACCGCCTTCTACAACACGAGGAGCATGACTACCGTCTATTTGGTCCCATGCTCGTGGTCAAGCACGACATCAATGGGAGATTTCTGGATATACGAAAGGATGATATCGACCGGGCTTTGAAAGCTGTAAAAAGGTGCCGTATGGCTGCTAAGTTCTTCCTGGAAACTAAACTTTCCCCTTTAGCGCGTTGATGGAAAAGGACCAGCGGGGAAGACGGCTTTTGGACGGTACCTTTAAGAGTCTACCTGTTCCTGGTAGACCAGATAACGACGAGGAGAATTGGCTGGACGGTAAGTTTCCTTTTCAACACGCCACAGCCTTTGTTCGCTGAGTATTCCCTCGTCAGATGTGTCGAACTTGGAATCTCAGGTCCTTTCGCAAGGTGAGTTCCAGCGTCATCATCATTGCTTGTGGCTAATGCCACAACTTACTTAGCGCCAGAGAAAAATCCAGAAATTACAAGCAGGGAAGTACCGTCCCTGGTTGCAGGCGATGATCGTGCGTATTTCCATGTTTACCCGTTTATGGCCAGGGATCTAACTAAATTTCTGTAGAACAACGAAGGAGGGAAAAAAATAACGCATGATGCGATAGATTGTGCCTGGAGGAGGTATTTGAAACTCCCGGATCACACCCCCGATACCTTCCCCGTCGTTATCGTTAAATATCCTAAAGGGCAGGATGAGGAACAACTAGGAGGAAGAGTTAAAGCTTACAGGAAACTAAAAAACCCAGACCCTCATTACTCTTTACAGTCCTTGTTGTAGATTAACTTTGCCATTGTCCAACGTCGTGTTACAGATCAAGCCAAGATGGATCAATTTGCCTTGACTGGCAGGTACCAAAGAAATTGGTAAATGCCAATGGAAGCCCAGAGTAAGTTTCCATGTGGCGTGATGGCGTCAAATAGGATGTGCCACTCACTACTCTCCCGGGGCGTTCTTGCTGCATCACGAAAGGTAAGGTATTCTTGGGGGTAAAAACACGATATATTTCTTTTTTCTCTGACTATCTAAAAATTTCTACTTTTGTGGGCTATGTATGGAATGTCTTTAGAGATCATTGGAAGGCGTAGTGGAGTCGGTAACAATCCGCAAAGCGTACCCCGGCTTTTGTCCGTAGAAAGCACGAGTGTACTCCACCAATGCCTGGGTAAAGGTTTTGTGCTTGGTGGCACGGAAACCAGACACCCCAAGAACCTTATCTTCGACGCATTGGTACCTGTACCTCTTGATTAGCAGTGTAGAATAACCAGGTGTGTTATAGGTACTTACCAGTCACCCCAATAGATGCCGACTTCGCGCCCGACATAGACTACGTAGAACCTGGTTCCAGCAGGAAGATTGTCTGGGGGTAAGCCAAAGGAGTCGGGGTGAGGAACAGGAGGAACGTCTTCCTCAGAGTGGGTGAAAACCACGGAGTCTTCGCTGGAAATACTCTCCACGTCGTCTAGGGTGTTGGTCCTGATAGATGGGGTTTCCGTCATGGAAATATCGTCAGAAGTGTTGGCAGGAGTGGTAACTCCAACAGCAGTAGGGATTGCGTCAGTTGGGACGTCGTTGGAGGGCAAGCTAGAGAGAGCTTGTCTGGCCTGGTCGGTAATGGCCATGTCCGGACCAAGTGCCAGAACAGTGGGAGGTTCTGCTTCGCTAGGAAAGTCTACGGCAACATAGAGATTGCCTTCCCGCATGAAAGTCCCAGCAGCTTCCTCTTCAGCGGTCGGGACGACCAAGGAGTTGGGGACAGTGGCAATACTGCGAGGACCAAGTGCCGGAGTAGGTCGAGCTGCAGCGACGTCAGGATGAAGGCGCTGTATCTTGGTGGTGGTGGTGATCACCAAACCTGTGTGGAGCATTAGCGAGACGCATCTTCTGATATAAAGGAAGGTTACTTACCGCCCCATTCCTCCACGGTGGTTCGCACAGTGGTAGTACCTAGTGGAAGTGAGGTTAAATGGGGTATATATAGTGAGCGTGGAGACTAACCGCGTTCTGGCTCGTGCTGAAGGTGATGAAAGGCTTGAGGCGCAACATAGGCTATGTGTTGCCCTTCTGGGGGACGTCCTAGATACCACCAACGCAAGAAGGTAAGGGAAAAAAATCAGCAAAGGGTGAGTTACAAAGTAAGGATGAATTACCTGTGATAAGGACACTACCTGCACGTCTGTCCACAGGGGAAGGAGGGCGAGGAACGTAGTTATCGACGATATTGGTCTGCATATCGAGCTGCCGGTAAAGTGATGGTGATGGTAGGAAAGAACGAACGATCTCTGGAGCCCTGAATCGGAGGAATTTCAGGCCACTGGTTTTAAACGTGTCGGGCAGAAATCCGAAATCTGAGATAACGGACTGGCAAGTACCGTACGGCACATCTATTGACCTGGAATTTCTGATGGAACTGGTAACTCTCAATGAAATTGAAAAACGTTGGAGCTTACCTATGACTCATGGACCGACTCGTCTTGCGCGGTAGGTTTGAACCGTACCCTGCCAATATCAGGCTGATTCATCGACGCCAGAAGCCACTGGAAAGGAGAGTAACTTAGCACGCTAAGATGTGGACTATACGACTCACGTCCAAAAAATCGAGAGTGGTTGGACCTCTGTGGCGGAATTGCATGCTCGTCCATGACCAAGAGGTCATATCAGGGACGTAAATTTGTGCTTCAGGGTTCCAAATGCGGAACATTGATAGGATGATAGCTTGGCGCGGCCCTGGAGAATGGCTGGCGAGGCAGATATCGAGTATTGCTGTACTGCCAGAGCTGGAATATTAATGTGGGGGTTCCAGCAGTTGAAAAAATAGTCGTGGTACAAATCTGCAATCCTTCGGAGTCAGATTATAGTGTTTTTAAAGCACTTTGAACAATACATGCGGACAGAAAGATCAGCGGAGAGATCTGGAAGAGATCTATTGGTAATAGCCATTGGAGCGATCGGGAGGGGCCATATGTAATGGTAACCGCCCACCGACGTTTCAGGGCTAGTTTTGAGACGGTACAATACCTTTGCATTCCTTGAAACTGTCTCTTCATCTCCCCTGTGTCGCGTTTACACGTTCGCTACCGTCCATCCCAGCCCCTGCACTCGAGATCTTCGTGATGGTTGCTCACAGCTCATTTGAGGGAAGCAGAGCCGTATTCCTGGATTCGCACCATGACAGCTACGCCGTCGCTGCACAAGAGGGCTGGATCAAGGACTTTATCGCAGACTTGGGGCGACGTTACATGAAACGTTATCCGGCGAGTTTGGCGCACAACGTAGAACCATCCGAAGAACACCTACAATCAGTCAACGATGATGCCCCGGATCCGGAGAGCTTGTGTCCTGTCCAGCGACCTGGCCAAAGTGATGAGGAGTACCACCAGGCAGTACGGAAACACGAGATAGAGAAGGACATCACGAGTTTTCGACTAGGTGTGAGTAGGGTCACGATACGAATATTAGGTCGGAAGGCGTTTGTACGCGTACGCCAGGAGGTCGTTAAGGAAGTTTATGATGCCCTCTCCGAACTGGAGAAGAAACCCTGGGAAGAGGCCGTGGAAAAGGATTGGAGCGCAAGGTTGGAAGCATACAAGGCTTCTATGAACGCTGGTTTCTCGACAGAACCTGCAGCGCGTCAGGAGTAAGTGGTTCATGCAAATTATGACCGATCGTGCTGATATGTCCATGCAATCAAGTTGTATCACCCGTCTGCCAGCTTTTGTTCAGCCAATTCTGGATGGGATTCGAGATGCTACTGGTATGCATTGTACGTTGATTGTCGGAGGACCAGAGCCTGCAGATATGGGTCGCCTGAACATGGTATCGTGAGTGAGAAGTTATTCAGTGCTATTCATTCTGTCTGACGCTCTTTAGGTTCCATTCGGGAGAAACGTTGAGCTTACCAGCATTGAATTTTGGTGCGGCTTGCCAGGAAGGTTACCGTAACCTGCTCATCCCGCTCTATGGATCTTACCTGCGCAAATGTTTCAGTATGTACAGTCCATTTGATCGTTTTCTTGGCACTTATGGTATCCAATAGCGGTTGAGGAATGCAAAAGCCGTGCGCTTCCTCAGAAAGGTCTCTCTCTGGCCGCTTGTTTGGCAGGAGAAGCTGGAATCAACCTTGACTTTATTGATACTCCTGGTATCCCCCGAGATGAGGCTGCGGTTCCCTCATCAGACCGGTCACCACCGTCCCAGCAGATCAACGTTACCGGTTCCACTTCTACCCCAGAGAAGACGGTCAAGGCGGCTGAGAAACCCAGCCATGGCGTGGCCACACTCCAAGTATCCTCAGTTCCAAATGGGTACCATCAATCTCCACCTCCAACACCACCTCCGGTCTCTCCCCTTCGTGAAACAACGGCACCCGTGCATGGATCCTCTAGCCCGTGCTCTTCCCCTGCTCCAGGCTCAGCACCTCCTACTCTCGCACCTTCTACACCTCCCAGAGGGAGCTCTCTGTTTCTCTATGGTTCCCCAGTTGGTTCCATCCAAACCGAAGATCTAGGCTTGCCCGTAGAGGAGGAAGGAGAGGAAACAGCGTTGGATCAACCTCAGCCCTCTTTGGGTGCAAGCAGTGGTGGAGATCTGGTCAGTAACAGTGGTCATGGTAAAAAGATGCAACGACCGGAGAGTGTGAAGCGCAAGGCTTCGTCTCAGCGTGGTGTAGATTCCTCCAGCGCCTATTCAGGCGCTAATTCCCTTCCTGGTATCGAAAACGTCACTAGCCCCGAAACACCTACTGTCACCACCAAATCGAAACGGCGTACGTCTCGAGCTGCTCCAAAACCTACCCCCATCACTTCATCTGCTGCCAGCGCCAGCAATGCCACCAGTGCTGTCAGTGGGAGCAATACTGCGAAGCGTTCAACAAAACGAAAGGCTGTTGGTCCGCCTCTGGCTCATCCCCAGAGGGACCAGAAACGTAGCAAGGTAGCAAAATCTCAGACAACGCTTATAGCTTGCCCTGACCAGGCTCCAACCTACGTGTGGAACCTCTTCTCCATGGCGTCGACGGTGGGTATGAACCAACGGTTCTACCAAATTCTTCAGCGGTACCTCGCTTTGGAGGAGGAGCATGGGTACCAGGGTGGCAATCTCAAAACGAAGAACCGGCCTGATGAGGTGCAGCAATGGTATAAAAGAAGGCGTGCTGTGTGGTTCCCAGAGTTCACAGATATTGCCCATTTCAGCCAGGAATTCAAAGCCTGGTTTCGCCTGTGTTCACCTCCATGGAGGACTGGAAAGGAGAATGGCGCGGTGATGATCCGGAAATCTGGAGAAGAGTGGGGCTGCATGCGTGTTTTGGGTCAGAATGGTATCGTGGCTTTCCTAGTCTCCCTGGTCTGGTGGCAAAAGGCATTGAATAACCTCTCTTCCAACAAGGCCAAGGATCTAGCTGAACATCAGTCTAGGCTTGAGGAGGTATTTGCCGAGGTTGAGTATACCTTCCAGAATCTTTAGTCCATGACAGTACTGGCGCTTAAAGACGTAGATGTAGATAATTAGATGTAGATAATCTCCCGGCTGATAAGATGATTATGTTTGATTATGGAACGCTTTGATCTAGGCGAGAAAATAATGGATTGTATTCACTGTACCTGTCTAGAATTGTATGAACATAGTAGCTCAATGGAAAATTCGGTGTAATGCTCGAGGTCTTGTACTTACATAAGGTGATCATTTTATTGGTCAACAGTTCAATTCCCGGATGCTGCACTTTCTGTCAATTGTGGACGGTGCTCCGGAGCCTCTGTAGCCAACCTCGGCCGGAGCTCTGGAGTGGTGACCGTAAACTGCCAGTAGTCTTGGTTGTGCACTGGTAGCTACCAGTTTATCCTACCAGCTACTGGTTGATACCAATGTGGATGCATACCAACTCATAGGTAGTACCATTGACTGATGTATATGGCTGCGCCATACAGGTGGCGATCCGAGCAGTACATGTAGAGATAGTCGACCTTCTCATTATCGTCGGTGAGAGCAGCATTCTTGCACATAATGTCGACACGCTTGATGAAATCCGAAGGATACAAACCATCAAAGTGGGGAGCATCCTTGGTTCCAGGGGCTGGCATATGAGCAGCCATACGATTGAGCATAACTCCGGGATTCCCGGCTGGTCCTGCGCCACCAGACATTCTAGATAAATGATAAGCGAGTAACTGTTCAAGGAAAAGTTGAAAAGCACTTAGCTGCGAAATGACGGATCGTCAACAGAGAATGTAGCGGTATACAACCTGCTACTAAATATCTGCAGTATAAAACTAACAGAGATAGGAGAGAACCACGGTATAGAACCTGTAGTTCGAGGATAAGGGTGCAGTGGAGTAGTAGCTGAGAATTCTCTGTAAAGAAATCAACAGCGTAAAGAAATGTTCAAAAATATAACACTTAGCTTCCACGGATAACCTGTTCCCCACGTTGGCCACCACTATGGGAGAGAAGGTAGTTACGCAGAAGGAAAGGGACGGAACAAGGTCGGGGAGATGATGGTGGTTGAAGGAAGAGAAGTTGATGCCGGAATTTGATGCGGAAAATGTTTGACAAGTAAACGGATTGAATGCAGAGCCTCGGAGATAATGGGCACTAAGCGTTCAACAGTGTTGACCAGGATTACCAAAAATGGTAACACGGTCTGCTCTCAAGACCTGATTGCCGAATATGGAAGGTATGAGTTATTGGAACGTTGAACTTGTTGGAATATGGTCAGAGCCTTCCCGTAGGAATATCCCTAAGATAAAGCTGTTAGTAGACACTAGTATATCTCTAGTATATAGGAAAATACTTAGCTAAGGGAAAGCTTGACTCTCCGAAGTGCGGTTAAGGTAATTGCAAAGGGTATGTTGTGTTTGATACCTAACTCAAGTATCAGTTACAAAACGGTAAGTACTCACTCACTATGATTCTGACGCTTGTCAGAAGGTCTCTTGACAGTTCACACTCGAAGATGATGGGGGAAAGAGAAAGGATGAATTGATACGATAAACTTGGCCAGTCCGTCTTATAAGACGATCATACAAAGCCCAGAACAACATAAAGTCAACAAAATAAAATAGAAACAGTCAAACGCAGACCAGTATCTAAGAGACCATGCACGTAGCAAATTGGTGACATCTGCTAACGTCTCAACTCGATCAGGTACGTCGTTCACTTCCCACACTGAGCACCAACTAACCATAGCACATAATTTAAGACGTAGGGTGTTGCCTGGCTCAACCCCCATGTGCGTAGGCTTCGCTGATAGTCGAGTGAACTTCGTCCATCTTGAGTGATCCGCTCGCTTCTGTCGTAAGTAGTGAAAAATAGACTGATCAGTAACAAAGTAAATGAAATAAAGGAGACATATCATAGTAATGAAACTTGTTTCTTGATAGGAAATGAACTGAGGCAGGGGTAATTGTCCAATTTTATCGTTTGAGAATAAAAACATTGACATATCGAATAGGAGTGACAGGATCAAAATGTGAAGCTTGTGCGTCCGTGCGTGTATGATGGCGCGTGATTAGGGTGTGATGATAAGTTGGAAAGGTACGCAAAGCGTTCCTTCCACAGGGCCTCTTCCATTTTGGAAAGCCAAAAGCAGAGTAGGGAGGCATCTAAATGATGCCAGCAGGTGTGGGAATAATTTTCCTATTAAAAAAGTGCTAAAAAAAGCATCTAAAAGCACTCTAAAATGGTTTCCCAGGCCCTGAGAAAACCATCTTCCTTTTTGAGAAGCCAAAAGTGAAGTAAGAAAGCACTCTAGATACTGCTAGGGTGCAGGAACAATTTTTCTGCTAAAAAAGCACTGAAAAGGCACCTAAAACCATTCAAAAGTGCTTTGAAAAGGTTCCAGATACTGTGGGAACATTCTTTCCATATAGGGAAACCCCAAAAAAGCGCAATAAATAGCCCTAGTAATATATATAAATGCTTCTTTTGGCAAACCAGAACCCTGAAGATAAGGCCTGATTTTTTGCAATAAATCAGGTTTTGGTTATTAGGGATTTTTTAAAAAATTGTTGGTCTCTTGTGCACCTAGCCCATTGAAAACACTCTGGCTCTCCTTTACCACTAGATAAATAGGCTCCAAGTTCTTGGATCAGCGGATTGTTGCACGCCACCAGTCTAGCTCCCTTCTAGTTTGCTGTGGCTCTAGGTAGGAAACAGGCCCATGTTTACAGCCCCATATATAGTTCCATATCTGGTTAACAGTCATTTAATTTTATTCAACAAACAAGGGACATGAACCATACCTCCAAATTGGGCTGAAAATCCTTGGCACTACATTGCTGCTTCAGGTGCATTACATGGAATTGGATTTTCACACTATGGTTGCATATTATGAAAGTATGAGATGGCCTCTGGAAGGATGCTTGAATTGATATTGAAACATCCTGTCCTGCAGGCCCAAATATCCACTCTCTTGAAACAGCAAAGGCAAGAGATTTCTCACCATGAGGTCTAGTTCTTGATGATATGATAGTGTCAAACATTGGTGTTGGTATCCAAAGGCAGTGGCCTTCCATATACAGTTTGATTCATATAATAAACTAGGGTAAATTTCCAATATCAGAGTGCTTTCCTTTCTGCAAGATAGATTAGTCACCGTGTTTATCCCAAGCACAAGTTCTTTTCCGTGAGCCTTCACAAATAAAATGTGTAGAGGTGAAATGTTATTGCCAGAGTATAGAAAAGGCTCTTATAGCAACACTTAGTACATAATTAAAGGTCAACTGAAGGTGCTTACACGTCTACAACCATTACAGGTGCTATAGGGCATCCCCTTAACTATGGACATGAAGAGTGGTGAACTGGGTGCTGCTGGGTGCAGCGTCACATTATGCCTGCCATACATTGTGACTTTCTTCTTCTTGACAACCTTGACTCGTTCCTTTATGGCTGAATGGCATTCCATGTGGAATCTAAAGACACCTGATATATGCAATAGTCAAAGAAAATGATAGAGCGTGCAGTCAGTACTTACTGTGCTCATCAGGATTGTCAGGGCTTTTACGTGTGCTTCCTCTCTGGTCTGCACCCCTAGCTCCATCTTTTTCGGTAGCAAGGTAAGTTCCTAGTTCTGGCATTGCCAGCTGTAGCAGTGTGGTGGCATGAAGGTAATGGACACAAGCGTTGTCATGATTTTGGTAGTACATACATATGTACAGAGCGGAACAAAAGCAGAAATATTTTCCTGTTGATATGCCTGACTTTTAATACCTTTTATTCAAATGCATTATTGCACTTTTATATTCTGTTATGCTATAATTGGGACTCTGAAGGTCTAGTATGAGCCCTGAATAGCTAGTCAAAGTCAAGGACTTGTCGGATGTACTTATATTAGCAGGTATATGGTTACATGGTATGCCTCACATGGGTATCTGGCCACGGCTATAGCTTATATTAGTGGTTCTGTCAATGCAGACCCTTTCCTGAAAACTGTAGGGAGCTGTACTATGTTGGATCATGACTGGTACACCATCTGTGCATGGTCTAAAACATATCAAGGGGACTATTTTTGCTTTTAAACACTTTTAATACTTCTTCATAACCAACCAAAGAGATGAGCGGGTTCAAGGAAATGATCCAAGTTGATGTAGAGGACGGCTTCATCAGCAGATATGATCTGAGAGCTTATGGAAGGCACTTGCCGAGTCTAGAATTGTTGGCTATAGTTGTTCCTATTAATCGGACATGGAGACATATGGTTGTCATGGTACGGAGACTAATATAGAAGATAAACTGCTTATAGAAGTGTTCCTTGTGGACATGGAGACTTGTAAAAGATATGCCAGGTCCAGAACATGTATGACTGAGCATTCTGGTGTGTGGAGAAGTTGGAAATGACTCTCATTGGTGGAAAAGCACCTTGGTGCAAAGAAAAGATAAATTTTACTAGGCTAAACACCAACCCACAGGCACAGGATTCAACTCCAGAGTCTAAAGATAAAAATTCCTATTTATTGATCACACATAAACAACTTATATGGACGTTGTGACTGTCATATTTTCCTGATTTGTATATTTCCTATAGACTATCTCTGTTCCTCACTTATTTCACTTGTGTTCTGTCTGTTTTCCATCTTTTATTACATATTTCTTTACTTATATTTCTAGACATTATATATAGGCTTGCAGTTTGTAGGTAGAAGGACAGAGAAGACAAAGAGAGAGAGTACTGTTAGCCCATATCATTAGGTTGTATGTGGCTGTCACTTAAATAGACCTCTTTGATCTGATAGTTGATCTGCTGGCACATGTGCATTTCGATTGGACCTCTTATATAAGTTGATCCAGTGGTGTTTCATGCTTGTTACGAGTCGACCTCTGATCAGACCTGGTTGATCTATTGATGACCTTTGCATTCACTTCCACTTCCTCAGGACAGGCCCTAGATTGAAAGTCTAGTTGAGACCTTACTGTGTACAAGAGCTTAAGTTGTATTGGCAGAGAGATCAAGTATTCTGGCTTGTGATCTGCAGCTCTAAGCATTGGTTGCATTGCATTTCTGTGTAGAGATTAGACCTTGGACTAGCTTTTATAAGCTTTAGTGACATAGAGAGGCCCAGATTGACCATTTGGAGAGTCAGTTGGATTTCTACTTGCGCACAGTTCATTGATTTGATTCTATTAGGATCAGTACACTTGAGGCAGTATTGGTTGAACTCAAGATCACTATCTATAGCACTTGGGACTGTTTCCTATCCTATTATAAGCATTCATAACCTTTAGTCACCCCTAATATAAGGTGTATCTTGATTGCTTTTGAAGTAATGAAGAGTGTATCATCACTCTCAGATCTATAGTTTGTGTACTATTCTAAGTATGGCAACTCTGATCATGTCAAACCTCACTTGCACAACTAGTCACCACTAGTGTGCTGCTGTTCATAACCAGCATCTACTGAATCTTTGTATTTGTGGTCTTTTATTAGGCTTCTGCTGTGTCCTTACAGTTCTATTAGTGACCCAAAGTCACAGAGCCCACCACTTATACCAAGGGGGAGGCAGACCGTGGTTCTGGCATATACCGCCAGTTGGTTGGTTCAGTCCCAAGGTCTCTTAAAAAATTTTCCGTACCAAAACTTTTAGGCAGTTTTAGGCAGTTTCCGTGTATTGTATCTGGCAAATTTACCAAGATTGCATGGAAAAACAACCCAAAGAAAACTTCTTTGCCCCAACCGAGCACCTTCATCACATCAATGCCATGTCGGGCGATCTGCCAGAGGTGAGAAGCACCATTAATGCCATAAACATCCTCTAAAGTCTATTTAGGAACTCAAGAACATTCCCATCATTGACAGAAAGATCACCTGTCCTCACTGTACTGAAAAGATCAAAGTCGGGACTGCAGGTATAGGGAATTTTCACAAAAAGCACTATCTGTCTAAGACATGCAAAGAGACAAAGATAAAAAAGGAGACCAGCAAAAGGAAGAAACGGGGCCAGGGTTCCTCCTTTCCCATTTTCACAAAGCTGTACCATTCCTACAGCCTACAGTCAGCCAACCATCACTTATACCAGTACGAGTTGCACTCATACCTGTCATCAACTCAGACACACTGTCTGTAGGCCCTTCCAACCATACACAGGCACATGGGCCTCTAGATCTCTCCGATATTCTTTTGCAACTTCAACACTGCATAGCTGATTTACCTAAACATATTCCTGAAGCATGCTCAGATGACACGGTGGCACAATTCAGCGGAATCCCAGTGATTATGTGGTTGTGGAAGAGGGAGATGAGTCTATATGGGAGACATGGGACAGGCATCTCAACTGCTTGCTTCAGAAACCAACAGCTGAACTATGCACCTTGGTTTGGTGGTGTAAGGACCATAGAGTGCCTCACAATCTTTTTCATCAATTAGGGTATTCAACATAGCCAAAAACCATCATATTGCCAGCATGACAACATCTTCGCTTAAGCTTTGTTGTTGTATATATGATATTTACAGCCATTTGTTTTGTACAAACACTCTTTTCAGTATTTAAACGATGTACTTGTATCTGTATCAGTAGTCTTGGAATTAACACTTTTACCTCTTAAGCCTACATTCGTATGGTTATCTCCAGCGCTCACCACGTTTATCTCCTTCACCTCCGGCTATATTTGTTCAAATCGCCTAGCGATATAGTCTTCCTAGCGCTTCACAGTGTTCAATTTGGCTTTGTTGGTGTTGTCAGTGACCCCAACGATAGTCTAGACAGGCTGTAAATGGTCCAGTCTCTCTGTTCTCTATTTCCTTTCATCTTATCCTATCCATTTTGGTCCAGGTCTTTACAGAATTCCAAGACTACCTGCTTACTATCATCCATGTCGTCTGACAACACAAGCAATGTTCCCCAAAACATAACCACGGTTGCACAGAGTGACCCATCTCGCGTACCACCTAAACCGGCTAACATCTCTAACATGGAAGATGTTTCCCAACATCCCGACTTCATTGTCCAACAACTGTTCAACAATTGGGACCCATCTTGGCCGCGTGCTTCTTGGCAAGCACCAGGATTCATGAATTTGCATCCAGCACCACTGTATGGACCGAATTTACCCATGAATTCTCCATTGGGAAATCTGTTATGGACCCCAAATGTGCAAGGAGAAGCTGCACACGCGTTTGGCATGCCACCGGCTAACCAGGTACCACCTGGACCACCATTGGCTAACAGTATGGGCAGCAGTTATTATCTTCCGCAACTGTTCCATTATCAGCCATACGGTCAAGCCCCTGTACCTTACGGATTTCTATATGGCGGTTTTCAAACCCCAATTCCTGAATCATTACCACCCAGTTATGGTCCCACCCCATATTCCTTTGGAACAGTTCCCGGGTATCCTGCAAGGACTAGTTTCAGTCAACCCTTACAGATGCAGACTGGACAGGTGGGTCTATTGCATAGCTCACCATACCCATTCCATTTACAACGAAAAGAGGCTGAGAAACAGAGGCAAGACAGATTGAGGCAACTCAGAGCAGAGGAGCCAAGTCTTTTTGGAACCTTGCCTCTTACGGTTCCCCAGCCTCCTGGGTTAGCCGATGTTGGTCCAAACACGTCAGAACAAGGCAGTTCTCATCGTGCAGAACCCAGTCAGCTATCTGTTCCTGCACGAGCACATGCAACAGCCCCAGAAAGCCCTAGCATCTTTGCAACACAACAAGAAGCTGCACCTGTCAATCGTCCATTTCATTCATCAAGGGTCCAGGACCATGAGGCACCCCAGATGCTCACACCAGGTCAGCTGGTCTCACACCCAGCACGAGGATCAACTTTGATTGATCTCAGTACACCTATTGGGGAAGTAGTTGAAGCCATGTCTGCACCGGACCATGAGGCTACCCCCAATCCCATAACCAATCAAGGGACTAATCTCTGACAATTTTTCTATCTTTGTCAAGATGTCCTGAATGATCTCAGGTATCAAACTCGTGAACATTCTACACCAGCATCTTGGGCAAGAATGTTAGGTGGACTCCCTATAATCAACTCCCCCTGGATGTTCAACTACGTCTGATCCATGACAGAAACCTTTGGGCACAATTCAAGGAATGTTACAGTGCTCTTACCAACGATTTACAGTTGAGGGAGTACATGTTTGAAACTGACTCTCCTCAGTCCGATACGTGGAACATCGATCCATATGATCGTCCCACAGCACCAGAACCCTTATCACCCACTTCTGTCCAAGGATCAACATTATCCAGAGACAACACATTTTCTGATAGACCAACATCTAGCACTTCGGCCAGAACCGGCTTAACTGAATGTCAATGGCAGAAATGAAGAAGAATTGATGATGGTTCCATCAGCCCACCAAGAACTCCGTTCAATCAGCCGACCTTGTACGGATTTTGTAAAGGCGGTCGTTAAGTTAACCAGAAATCCTTTACAAAGGCGGTGGATAAATACTAGGTCCAGTGTTTGGTGAAACCTTAAATGATAATTTCGAGGTTTTGTCTAGAAATTTGTCTAAAAAAGGCAAGAGATCTGGAAGAAACTAACAGGCCGCTTTTGGGGTTCCAAAAATGGCAGGAGAGGGATTCCCAGGGTCTAGGTAACCCTAACAGGGTGTTCTAGGGCGCTTTTGGGCGCTTTTTTGGCGCTTTTTTCACAGGAAAATTATTCCCACACTGCTGGCCACATCTGGAATGGTTCCCTGCTCCGCTTTTTGCTTCCCAAAATGGAAGGTGGCCTTCCCAGGGGCTGGGAAACCATTACTGGCCGCTTTTTGGGCGCTTTTGGGCGCTTTTTGAGCGCTTTTTTAACAGGAAAAATATTCCCACCATCTGGGGGTCATATGGAATGCTCACCTGCTCCGCTTTTTGCTTCCCAAAATGGAAGGTGGCCTTCCCAGGGGCTGGGAAACCATTACTGGCCGCTTTTTGGGCGCTTTTGGGCGCTTTTTGAGCGCTTTTTTAACAGGAAAAATATTCCCACCATCTGGGGGTCATATGGAATGCTCACCTGCTCCGCTTTTTGCTTCCCAAAATGGAAGGTGACCTTCCCAGGGGCTGGGAAACCATTATAGGGCGCTTTTGAGCGCTTTTTTGGGCGCTTTTTTCACAGGAAAATTATTCCCACACCTCCTGACATCATCTGGCATGGTCCCTGATGCCTCTCTGCTCCGCTTTTGGCTTCCCAAAATGGAAGGTGCCCTTACCTCACTTTTTTCCACCCACAATCAATGTATTGGGGGACTATTGGGGCATGCTGGGGGACTATAAAAATCGCATTTTTGAGAAAATGTGTTCCAATATGTCCTAGAAGTATGCCCCTGCAATTGGAGAGCAGGGGAATGCAAAAAAAGCGGTCCAAATATGGTAATTCAGGAAAATGGCCTATTGGATCTTGGGCTACAGGCCAGATATTGACATAGGGTAAGTTGGAGGACCTAGATACATCAAATACAAGCCTGGGCATACCAAATAGTACATAGTTTAGTGGGGGAATGGTGCTTAAATATCAAAAATACTGAAAATCTCCGAAATTAGGGGAATAAAATTACAGGATGGAATGTAATGCAGCTGGGGCTTAGATATTGTAAATGAGGGATGATATATATGTCCCCTTGATGGGTTTACAATCCTGGAGGGCTAGCTATTTTTCCAGATTTACTACACTCAAATTCGCTTTTTTTAGACATTGGTAATACTGTATTACAGGGAATGATTGGAATAGGCTAATACTTGTTCATAACCCACTCTAGGGTGTACAGATGACGACTACATAACTGCCCAAGCACTCCTGAATGTGTAACACCTTGTTCAATCCAATGTATTGTACATGTATGTAATACACCCAGTAATTCATGAATAGCACCTCAGGGAAGCATCCCAGCACCAAGAGGGTATCAAAATCGGATTCAGGCACCCAAATTACACTTTGTCACTTTGACATCAGATTTTTTGATCACATTTATATGTTGCTATTAAAAAAATCGCATTTTTAGGGGTTTTTGTGTACTGGAGCATGGGGATTGCTCCTAAAATCACCAAAAGTGAATGAGAGACAGTTCACTATGCATAGAACAGGAATATCAATTGCCTCCATGAATCCTACAGCAGGAATCCTTATGCCAGATGCATCAATTCTCAAAAACCCTCCCCCCCTCCCACTGCATTATCAGAGGGCTTCAGGGATTGGTGGGGGGACTCTGGGAAACATCAGAATCGAATTCAGAGCACTCTAGAACATAGAAAATAAGTCTGGGGGGACAGAAATCCATTCACATTTGACCCCAATACATGCACATTTAGTTGAATGCTTAAGTGTATATGCAATGTATGTTAACTTATAGCATAAAACTTGTCAGATACATATCTCAAGCTACAGTGATTGGATTCCTTTCAACCCTGGACATATTCTTGACTGATTTTTCATCCTGAATTCGATTTTGAGGTTCCCCAAGCCCCCAGATCACTCCCTGCAATACTACATCCATAGTACATGTTTTCTGTAATTGTGCAGGAATTGATTAGTCTGGCATATGGATTCCTGTCATAGGATTCATGGAGGCAATTGATATTCCTGTTCTATGCATAGTGAACTGTCTCTCATTCACTTTTGGTGATTTTAGGAGCAATCCCCATGCTCCAGTACACAAAAACCCCTAAAAATGCGATTTTTTGTATAGCAACATACAGATGTATTCAAAAAATGTGCTTTCATAGTAGGAAAGTGTATTTTGGGTGCCTGAACTCGATTTTGATACCCTCTTTGTGCTGGGATGTTTCCCTGAGGTGCTATTCATGAATTACTGGGTGTATTACATACATGTACAATACATTGAATTAAACAAGGTGTTGCACATACAGGAGTGCTTGGGCAAGTATATATTCATCATCTATACATCCCAAAGTGGGTTATGAACAAGAATTAGCCCATCCCAATCATTCCCTGTGGTACAGTATTACCAGTGTCTAAAAAAAGCGAATTTGAGTGCAGTAAATCTGGAAAAATAGCTAGCCCTCCAGGACTGTAAACCCATCAAGGACACATATATATCATCCCTCATTTACAATATCTAAGCCCCAGCTGCATTACATCCCATCCTGGAATTTTATTTCCACAATTTCGGAGATTTTCAGTATTTTTCATATTTAAGCACCATTACCCTACTAATCCATGTACTATTTGGTATGCCCAGGCTTGTATTTAATGTATCTAGGTCCTCCAACTTACCCTATGTCAATATCTGGCCTGTAGCCCAAGATCCAACAGGCCATTTTCCTGAATTACCATATTTGGACCGCTTTTTTTGCATTCCCCTGCTCTCCAATTGCAGGGGCATACTTCTAGGACATATTAGAACACATTCTCTCAAAAATGCGATTTTTATAGTCCCCCAGCATGCCCCAATAGCCCCCCAATGCATTGATTGTGGGTGGAAAAAAGTGAGGTAAGGGCACCTTCCATTTTGGGAAGCCAAAAGCGGAGTAGAGAGGCATGCCAGATGATGTCAGGAGGTGTGGGAATATTTTTCCTGTGAAAAAAGCGCCCAAAAAGCGGTCTGTGATGGTTTCCCAGCCCCTGGGAAGACCACCTTCCATTTTGGGAAGCAAAAAGCGGAGCAGGTGAGCATTCCATATGACCCCCAGATGGTGGGAATATTTTTCCTGTTAAAAAAGCGCTCAAAAAGCGCCCAAAAGCGCCCAAAAAGCGGCCAGCAATGGTTTCCCAGCCCCTGGGAAGACCACCTTCCATTTTGGGAAGCAAAAAGCGGAGCAGGGAACCATCCCAGATGTGGCCAGCAGTGTGGGAATATTTTTCCTGTAAAAAAAGCGCCAAAAAAGCGCCCAAAAGCGCCCTAGAGGACCCTGTTAGGGTTACCTAGACCCTGGGAATCCCTCTCCTGCCATTTTTGGAGCCCCAAAAGCGGCCTGTTTGTTTCTCCCAAATCTCTTGCCTTTTTTGGACAAAAACCTCGGAATTATGGTTGACAAATAACAGGAAAAGAAGCCCAGGGATTAACCAGCTCTTTGTCCGTTGCCTTTGTAAAAGGGCTCTGGTCGAGTTAACGACCGCCTTTATAAAGTCCGTACAAGTCCGGGTGGTTCAATACTGGGCCCCCTTCTGGAAACATCTATCGTACGCCTATCTTCCAGCCGCATGCGTTGGCTATTGGGTTGGGACTAAGCCCTGCACAACTGAGTATCACTGTTACGTCCCCAACACCACCTGCCAGAATGGTAGAAAGACCAGAACAGCATGGGAAACCTACCTCTGTACATATGGTGTCAGACGAAGGTTCCGTAGAGGAGCAGGTTAACCGAGAAGAGGTGTACATGGGTCCCCCCAAGGGAAGTGATGACAGTCTAGCCAAATTGTGCCAGAAAGAGGCTCAGGAGCAGGCAGAAATCTGCCTATGATAAACTGGGAATGCAGTTTGAGTCTTCTACCAAATCCTTGCTTGATGCAGCACCTACTATAGAAGAACTCATTAATATGGCACAGGACTAGGATGAGGAGACACGAAGTGAACTTCTGAGTCAACTGATTTCAAACCTTGTCCAATGGACCCAGAATCAGAGTCCCCCCACAAGTAATGGGCCAGCCTCTGCTAGCCTTCCCCAAACATCTTCTCCTGCAATCGTTGAAAGCCGAATTCCATCTCCTACAATAACCCCAATCACAAGAGAGCCCTATTTTGCAGATCCACCTACCACAGTACCCCTGACTACAACGAGTCATAGCCAATCTGTCCACTGGGCACTTCAGACAGTTGACTACAAACCTATACCAGGCTTTCCGGTTAAAGAAGAACCAATAGCAGGACCCTCTTCACATGCCACCTCCTTGGACAAGAAACCACGTTCTGAGCAACGAAAGGACTGGTGTGACAAAAATGTTCCAAAAGCAGACGAAGCCCCAAAGGAATCAGTTCCTCCAGAGTCCCAGCCACCAACTCATCCTGAAGTACAGCCCTCTTACATGACGGAAACAATGACTTCTACACCGTCCAGATATGCCTTTTGACTGCCTAAGAACCATAAGGAAGAAAGAGAGATGGTTAAGGCAGGCAGGAAGACAAAAGCAGCTGTACTCTTAGAGAAGTTGAAAAGGAGAAAAGAAGATGCTGAGAGACTAAAAGAGTGGGAAGGCAGAGATGTTCCTCCTCATTTGACCTCCACACAAATTTCTTCACGTCCATCAACTGCGACTATGCAAACTCCTTCAATTCAGTCTACTTCAGACTCCTTTTCTCAATGGATTAACCCTGGACAGAGCTCCAACACTCTTCTTCAATCACCAAGCGCACCACCGGCTAATCAGGGAGCCCATACATTAGCTTCTGCAACTCCTGGAAGTGCTGGTTATGAAACTGATGTTGAGAGGTCAGTTACTGACCCCAACATTACCTGAACTACAGCAGCACTGCCTGGTGATCCAGATGGGTCAGATCCTTCTTCAGACAATGAGCCAAACTGTCCAAAGGATCCTCCCCCAGTAATTCCATCCAGAAGGAAAAAGGAGAGGAAGTTAAGACCGGCTGTTGATGAGTCTTCTTCTACAGACAAGGAAGAACGTCAAGAAGAACAACGATGAACACAGTTGGAGAAGGAAATCAATGCCAAAATAGCTGCTGAGTCCAAAATTGACATTCGCAAGCCGGAACCGTTCTCAGGAGACTCCAGAGATCAATGGAGACCATTCATTTCAACCATCTACAACATCATACACGCCAAGCCATACACATACGCCAATTCTGATCGTAGAATTGCTATGACCAGTTCTTACTTCACGGGAAAAGCCCTAGCAGCTTATCGGGTATTAGTAGAACGCAAGGTCAAGGGCGATTATGTTCCTGAACTTGAAGACTGGAATACGTTCCTTGAGACAATTGCAAAAATGTTTGGCCATGAGAATGAAGCCCTTATGGCTCGGGTTAAAATTGGTAACACCAAACAAAAGGAGAAGGAATCCTTTTGAGACTTCTACCTTCATTTTGCTGAAGCTGCAGTGGACACCGGCTATGACACCATCACTCTACACCATCACCTCCTCACACACATCAACGAACACTTCAGAGGAAGACTCATGTTGGCCAGCCAGTTACCCGAAACATACGAGGGACTGGTCGCGATGCTTAGGAGTATGGATGCAACTGAACAAACCTTTCTGCAGTCTGAAATGTCGTCTCCCTTTCAGTTTTTTTGGTCCAACCCAAACAGAATGACTCCTCAGACAAGCACGTCGCGTTTTTCAGGATATACGCATGAGGATTATAACCGCAAAGAGACAACTTCTGCGCCAGCCAGACGTGCAAATGATATGGTTCAGCAAGTAGAGGAACAGAAGAAGACCACAGTTGTAGGACTACCTTCTCCGGCTAACCAAAAGCCAACCACTCAACAAATGACGACTTGTCAGACCACATTTAGGGTGGCAGGGGTGTCTCAAGAGGAGATGAACTGTAGGCGTGCAGCTAAAGCCTGCCTTATTTGTGGTCGTCAGGGACACTTCATGGCAAACTGTCCAGACAGGGCTGTAATGGCTAGGATGGCTTATGTACAAGACGAAGAGTCAGACGAGCCATACTGGAGCATTGGGATGGATGGAATGGTAGATTTCGTCGACCCTGGGGAAATGGATAGCCAAGACGAAGATGACTCAGTAGAGTCTCAGGGAAATGTCGAGATGACTCAGGAGTTACCCGGCGAGGAGGCCTGAGTCTGAGGGGAGCCACTATGTGCTCAGAAATTGCAGACACTGACGCACTTCGGCTAACCTCGCAGTCTGCACAGGCTTTAATTATAACCCTTATGCTCTTTTCCTTCGTTTTCGCAGCCCTGATTGACTCAGGAGCCTCTTCCTCATTCCTAGACAGAGACGAAGCCTACCAACACTTCCCTGAACGCATTCACAAACTTCCGGTACCTATTCCAGGAAACATCTGGGGGTATGATAACCGAATATGTTGTTGGGGATGTTATCTTTGCCAACAGATCCTTTTTCTCAGTCCGTTTCTTTCTCACTAAACTCCATCTGGCTGCAAAAGTGGTACTGGGATTTTCCTGGCTAAGGGAAGCAAACCCGAATATCAACTGGGCAAACCTAACAGTCGATTTCAGGCGACAAGGTACACGCATATCGGCCTCTGTCTTGCACAACTACTCTCTGCTGCCTCTCTACGATTCCATGTCCGTCCAGGTAGCCGTTTTGACTGAGTCTTCACCCTCAACTTTCTCCAGCCCGTCATCAGGATTAGCTGAAGAAAGTTGAATAGAGAAGACTCTTGATGGGGGGGTATCAATTTCCCAAACTGACGCATTCAACGACAAAACAACTGCTATCACGGACTCATTGTCATGTAACAACAACGATGTTAATGCTATTTCACTTGATGAACAAACAAAACCAGGTGAAACACCAGCCGAGGACACCAAGCCAGCGCCTTGGAAGACGCTCCAAATCAGCATGTTAGGCGCAGTTCCGTTTCTAAAGCTAATACATGAAGGGTGTCAAGTATACCAACTTCACTATCGCCCCCAAGAACCAGAAGCGGATAAGACCAAACCACACGAGCCCTCACAATCAGAAGAGCATGTTCAGGCAGAGAAACTTCATGCCACACATGAACCATTGGCTACAAAGGAACACAAGTTAACCGAACAAGAGGTTCTTGATAAGTTTGTACCGAAAGAGTTCCAAAATATGCAGCAGTGTTCTCTGCAGGTGAAGCAAAAAGGATGCCTCCCCACAGGGATTATGATATCACCATCGACACAGAGGATCGTCCACTACCGCCTATCAGGAAGCTATACGACATGTCTGAAAAGGAACTCAAAGCACTTAAAGAGTACCTGGACGACATGTTGGGCAAAGGATTTGTTCGCCCATCAAATTCACCAGTAGGAGCACCTGTCCTATTTGCCAAGAAGAAAGACAGTACCCTTTGGCTATGTGTGGACTATAGGAAACTCAATCTGGTTATCTGAAAGAACCGCTACCCTCTCCCCTTGATAGGAAACCTCATTGACCAGCTCATAAAAGCCAAAGTGTTCACCAAGTTGGACCTGAGAGCTGGATATAACAACATCCGCATTGCAGCGGGTCACGAATGGAAAACAGCTTTTAGAACGTGTTATGGCATGTACAAATACATGGTTATGCCGTTTGGTCTTATGAACGCACCTTCTCATTTTCAACGTTTCATGAACGACATTTTCCATGACATGACCGACGTCTTTGTGATTGTCTATTTGGATGATATCCTGATCTATTCCGAGAATGAGGAGCAGCACAAGGACCATGTTAAGCGAGTATTGCAATGTCTACAGAACAACAATTTGCATGTGAAACCCGAGAAATGTGAGTTCTACACAGACAGTGTAGAGTACCTTGGCGTCATCGTCTCCCCAAACAGAATTGCAATGGACCCAAAGAAAGTGGAGATTATCAAGTCGTGGCCAACTCCGTGCAATGTAAAGGATATACAATCATTCCTCGGCTTTGCAAACTTCTACAGGAGGTTCATAGACAACTTCTCAGGCATAGTCAAGCCAATGACAAGACTGCTGGGAAAGAACGTACCTTGGAAATGGAACGAACAACACAATTCAGTTTTTGCACTACTAAAGGAAGCATTTACCAAGGCCCCCATCCTTCGACATTTTGACCCGGTGATATGGTCCAAAATATAAATCGCATATCTAGACGAATATTCTTGCCTTCGACAAGTTTTAATACACTTGATAAGGGAAACAGGAGCACTAGTGTGAGCCCAAGCAGCTAGTGAGTAAAGCGGACTTAGGCTCTAACAAAGAGTAACTAGCTGTCTATACGCTGTGAGGCTTATAAAACGCTTGCGAACGAGCGAAATAATATGCCAAGTTGTGCGAGCGGGGTTCGACGTTGTCAAAGGATCCGTACAATTGACACAAGAAATCAACTAGCACACTAGTTGAACGTCTACAAATCACTAGGACACAAGGGAAGTGTACGAGCGATGAATGAATCAATGTAATATGATAATATAGTCTCGATATGATCAAGACAACGCGAGCCAACCTATAAACCTATCTATAACTATTCCTATACGTTCCTATGACGCAAAATAACCTATCGAACCCGACAAGGGTAAAGACCTATTGTTCCTATGAAGGCTATGGTTACACTAGTCGAACTAGCATGACAACCAAAGGCACTGATTACACTAGTCAAACTAGCACGACAACCAGGCCACCTATAAGCTAGTGGGGCTCCACACTAAGCTTTAACGATCACTGGTGGGGCTCCACACCAAGTGAAAAGGGATCTAGTGGGGCTCCACACTAGTCCTGAAACAATCAATCCTATCCAAAGAGTCTAGATGAACTAGCTCTGTCCTATGGGTATCTCAAAGTTCTTAATTTCACGACTCTAGTTCAATATAGAGAAGGGCTTTTCAAGGTTTTATTTTCTAAGTTATTTTCTAAGCACACGTCACCTCTATGGTCAACGATAGAAGACAAGAACTCTGCTATTGGTGCACTAGGGCTACGTATATAGCGGGGTAATTGCTTGAGAGCCTCCTAGGGGAAACCCTGCTGCTTATATACCTGCAAGCGTACATATTTTACATATAAGTGAAAGTGGACACAATAAAGTAATAGTAACTATGCAAGAAATGAGAACGAGGAGAGGATTCTGTCCATATGAAGTAAGTATCTACCAGAAAAGGAAGGTTTGGATATATATTGGTTGGAATTCGACATTATTTTGCAGGACTGCGAGTCATATTACTTTTTGGTTGCTAGGAAGTGGCGCGTGGAGGCGCTGTTCCGCATGGTGCGTTTCAGATATCGGTGCTAGAACATAGTTATTCCGCTCGGAACTTGCTAGGAGTCCGATCTCGACCGAAACGCTTCGGATTCGTATCCGAGGAAGGTAGGCTTTATGCCCTTGTAGTTCTATATTATATTTTCTATGTCCTAGGACAGTCCTGGCACAGAATCCTATCTGTTTCCTCATTATAGGACTATATGTCCCTCACTAGTGTCTGTACTAGCAGTAGGAATCCCAACTCGAAGCTCGAGGGATATTCCGATCGATTATGTGAAAGCTGTTAAGCCCCCATGTGGTCCTCGTATTGATGACCCGGTTACTCAGACATTTCTAATCCTGGTAACTCTGCTCTCGAAGGTGACTTGCACCTCCAGCTTCTACCGTATTTGGTATATAGCTCTGATTCGTCCCCTAGGGCCCTTCTACGCTGTGGTAGTTGGTCCTCGTTCACTATCCCATCTCATATGTCCCATAGCGCGAGTATAGTGTAGCCATATGACCTACTAGGAAGTCTACCATGTACAGTAGCATGTCCTCGTAAGGTTCCAGCCTGGTAATAGAGTATAGATACGGTCTACAGGTTTCGA
The DNA here is from genome assembly GCA_037176845.1 of Paramarasmius palmivorus. Taxonomy (NCBI): domain Eukaryota; kingdom Fungi; phylum Basidiomycota; class Agaricomycetes; order Agaricales; family Marasmiaceae; genus Paramarasmius; species Paramarasmius palmivorus. The sequence goes on from JAYKXP010000120.1 coordinate 128,232, forward strand.
CACGTACCCTAGCGCAATCATATAGGGCTAACGACGACATCAACATCTATGCGCGCGTAGCTAGTATTCACTATGCAGTGCATGCCTATCTTATTCTTCGTCATATGCGCACTACTAGGTTCCTAGTAGTGCTACCAAGTCCATATAGTACTTAGTATGATGTACTAGTGCGATTCTGAACACAACAATTGGTGTCAAAATGACTGTTTTTCAGCGATTTCGTTCTGGTACCCTCACAACGCTTTGTTCATGGATCGTATGATCAGGCTATGGTAGCTGGGGACTTAGCCATGCATGCTAGACGTGTCTGAAAACTGTAGGACTGTCTATACTAGAAAGACGGTTGTCGTGTCATGTATAGAAAACACTATGGAATTGGCTATAGACTTCTTATGAGGCTATACAACTGATCTGGAAGAGTTGTTGTGACTAGAGACCTGGAATAATGTCTGCGACCAAGGGGATTTGAACTTGGCACAGAATAGACGCATAGGCGTAGAGACACATTGTTGACTGACCAGTCTAGACACTGGCAGGATATGATGGAAAGGAGATCTTCCACTATAGGAGGAAGCACGCGTGTTGCAGCTTGGATTAATCCGAAGCTCTCAGCATAGCTTAGTAAAATCGACGAGATCCGAAGCTAGACGGCCAAAGATCGACTTGATAAGCAAGCAAGGTTTTAGGGTTTTACGCTAGCCACTTACTACAAGCGAGTTACTTGCCCAGGACATTTCGGACTCATCGCCAAAAGGTGTAGATCCGAAACCAACCAGAGAATTATATCTCAGAGGAGAGACCGTACCTTTCCCCTGGCTAGATGAAGTGCTAGCTAGGAATGGTGATAGAATTACGCATTCTTGAACCTAGAAGAATATAGAAGAATAGACTCTAAGGGAGGGACTCGAAGGGAAGATGTCTAGGCAGTTCCTGACGATATCCGATACCAAGGAGAGCCGTCTCCGCTCAACAGCTATGTACCATGCGGTCTAGCAAGAGTGAGTCAGCACAAGGAAGAAGGATAGTCCACCGAGCGATTTCCGACGTGGAGCTAGCCAAATATTTGGAACTGCTTTCAGGACCAAAATACGAATAAACCCAGAATATGGACGAAAGATCGTCTAAAAAGAATATTTCATTTCCTTCTTAAGTAGTTCTATACCTTGTATGGGCAGCGAGCCATCGGAATCATAGCTAGAAGTATGTATTTGTAGATTATGGGTAAATAGGACAGCTAGAGGGTATATAAGCTGGCCCATTTCGATACGAAAAGGCAAGCAAGTAGATCCCCCCACTGTCAGATAGCACAGAGCAATCAACGACTTTGGGAACTTGACTTCAGAGAATATTTAAGAATATACCCCACCTGACACAGAGTCAGTGATTTGCTACTTGTATAGCTGTGATAAGTGTACAGTAGTCTCTTGAATAGAATGTACTGAGTTGCGTCTAGACGGGATTTGACTTGACCACCAAGGTTTGGAGTACTAGGGACTCCCACCTAAGTTGAGGTACTGAGGACAGAGGGCCTCCTACCTAAGTTTGAGATATAGAGGACAGAGGGCCTCCTTATCTATTGTAACTGAAGTATTGTGGACAGAGGGCCACCTTACTTATTGTTTTGGCACTGAGGACTGAGGGCCTCCCATTGCCATATATTGGTCATTGTTGAACTTGTTTGGAATTGATCCAGTTTGGATATTGAAGAGGCTAGCTGCACTTGGGCACTATCCTGTTGCATTTTGTTGATTTCTTTGTTCGTTGGATACAAATATACACCTTATACCTTTCTCTATACCACGCACCTTTGTTGTTCGTTGGTCTAGATCGAGTACTAGAGTGTCATTAGCGATAATACATCGTTTCTTGATCTTACTACCGTGCAGAACCTTTGCCAACGCCGAGCCATCCTCGCACAAAAGAGGTTGAGTTGTGTTTTGTTGTCTCTAGACGGCCTTACACCAATTGAACCCATTCACCGGCTTTACCGGTCATTCTAGAAACAGATGCTTCCGACTATGCAATTGCTTCCATCATCTCTCAACCTCACCCGGATACAGGAGAAATTCACCCAGTAGCGTTCTATGCACAATCTATGGGCCCAGCTGAGTTGAACTACGACATATACGATAAGGAAATGTTAGCTGTCGTAGAGGCATTCAAGCAATGGAGAGCATACCTGGAAGGGGCCAGGCACACTGTGCAGGTCTACACCAACCATAACAACCTCCAGTTCTTTACCACAATGAAACAGCTTAGCCAACAACAAGCACGATGGAACGAGTTCCTTTCTGGTTTTGACTTCATCATCAATTATAGGCCTGGAAGGCTTGGGGCAAAACCAGACACGCTCACCAGACGCCCTGACATCTATCCCAAGAAGAGCAACCAGAAATTGGCTAACACCATGAACAAACGAGTGTTCCTGCCCCCTGAACAACTCATGGTGAGCTTGCTGCTTAACAAAGAAGCTCTTCATAGCTGAATTCGAAAAACAAAGAAGGACAACTATTGGGAAAAGTTGGTAGACTCATTGGAGTCAGAACGTTCTAGCGAGTACACCCTGGAAAATGGTTTGCTACGAAGGAGAGGACTCATCTATGTTCCCAACAATCCACATCTGAGGTTGTCTGTGATGCAGCAATATCATGATCATTTCCTTTGAGGACACCCTGGCATATGTAAAACCAAGGCACTCATCATGAGATCCTATTATTGGCCGGGTATGAAACAAGATATCAGACGCTACAACTTGTCTTGTTTCGAGTGCAACAGAACCAAGATTCATAGGTGAAAGCTGTTGGGAACTCTTAGACCGTTGCCCATATCCCAAAAACCCTGGTTGTCTATTACGGTTGATCACATTGTTGACTTGCCTCTGTCTAGCACGTTCGATGCTATCATGGTGGTGGTCTGTCGGTTAACCAAGCAGGCTGTCTTCATACCCTGTAACAAAACCGACAGCGCCGTCCAACTGGTGAAGTTGTTTATTCACCATGTGTTCGCAAAGCATGGCCTGCCTATTCACATCATCTCGGATAGAGGAATGACGTTTGCTTCCCAATTCTGGAAGGAAGTATGTAGGATGCTGGGGGTAGAAATTCGGTTATCCACTGCATATCACCCTGAAACCAATGGGCAGACAGAACACACCAACCAACCCTTGGAGCAGTATCTGTGCCTTTATGTGAACTATCAGCAGGATGACTGGGTAGACTGGCTGCCCATAGCCGAGTGTGTGCACAACAACAATCCCAACAATTCCACAGGCATCTCCCCATTCTTCGCAAATAAAGGTTACCATCCAACACTTTCATTTGACCCAAGCAACTCTGGGGTACCCGCAGCTTCAGAGTTTGTGCAAGACTAGGCAGTCCTTCATCAATACCTACAAGAACAACTTCAGTCGGCTATCGCACAGTACAAGGAGCAGTGGGACAAAGGGAAACTGATCCACCGGACTGGAAGCCGGGAGAGAAAGTCTGGTTGAACACCAAGAATGTCAAAACCAAACGTCCAGCTAAGAAGTTGGACAGCTTGTGGATGGGCCCCTTCAGAATTGAGGAAAGGATAGGTGAGAGAGCATACCAACTCAAGCTGCCAAAAATGCTCTCTAGGATTCATAATGTCTTTCATGTTAACCTGCTACGAAAGGCTATACCTGACGAGTTCCCACTGTGACCACGACCTCATCCACCTCCTATAGAAGTAGAAGGACAGGAGGAATACAAGATCGACCAAGTACTGGGTTACCGGTTCAACAAATCACGAAGAAGACACGAATGGCTAGTGTCCTGGAAAGGATATGGATCGGAGGAGAATCAGTGGAGAGATAAAGCTGATTTAGGCAACTCTTGGGACTCTGTACTCGAATATCACATCTCTAATCCAGGAGTAGGCCCCAGCCTCAAGGAAATCGAAGGCTGGGCACAGAAGAAACCTTAAAGGTTAGCCAGAATCGCTGGTGCTACTCAATTATTCTTATTTTCTCTCGAAAATCACATACGATAACCATGAAGCACCAAAACACACGTTTAGACTATTTATCAAGAAGATTACATGGACACTGATCAATTCCAACCATTCAAAACCATTAACCTTCATTCTCCCCATCTTCCTCATCCCCATCGTTACTTTCATCCTCCTGAGCCTCTGCGGCAGCCTCTTCAAGTCAACGATGTTTATTGGGAAATTTAGCAGCCCCTACAGGACAATGTTCGGCTATGAAAATGATGAGGAAATGCATCAACAAAGGAACAAAACGCTAGTACTCACCACCATTTTGACACAAGGGATTATTCAATGCAATTCCATATGCACCTCCTGGACGGTAATAGTCCCCAGCATAGGTAGAAAGTCTTGCAAGATCCTCCTGGTGAGCACAGCTATGGGAAGGGCGAAACATCCCCACTAGAGCAGTGGCATCCTCCAACAGATGGGTAGTACGACCGGCCAAGTGCTCTATGTCCAGAAGGGTATCACAAACCCAGGCCTCTTCCTCTTCATCCACCATGGAACCACGATTGGGTAAACCGAAGTTAGCCCTTGACCAGATATCTCGAATGGCACCCTGCAGATCCTGCACGAAAGGCAGAGCATCAGCCATGTAATACCTCATGCCTATACTGGCAATCTCTGCCAGCTCTTGCTCCAGATCAGAAATTCGCCTATCCCTAGCCTGAAGTTGGTTGTTGAATTGGCCACCTAATTGCTGATGAAGCTGGTCGCAAAGAGTGTTGGTAACAGTGATGGTTGCAGCTTCATCTTTTTCAGGTCGTTTTACATCCATTTCGGTACTTGAAGAATACTGTATATAATGCAATTTAGAAATTTCAACCCGATTGGGTAAACCGAAGTTAGCCCTTGACTGGATATCTCGAATGGCACCCTGCAGATCCTGCACGAAAGGCAGAGCATCAGCCATGTAATACCTCATGCCTATACTGGCAATCTCTGCCAGCTCTTGCTCCAGATCAGAAATTCGCCTATCCCTAGCCTGAAGTTGGTTGTTGAATTGGCCACCTAATTGCTGATGAAGCTGGTCGCAAAGAGTGTTGGTAACAGTGATGGTTGCAGCTTCATCTTTTTCAGGTCGTTTTACATCCATTTCGGTACTTGAAGAATACTGTATATAATGCAATTTAGAAATTTCAACCCGATTGGGTAAACCGAAGTTAGCCCTTGACTGGATATCTCGAATGGCACCCTGCAGATCCTGCACGAAAGGCAGAGCATCAGCCATGTAATACCTCATGCCTATACTGGCAATCTCTGCCAGCTCTTGCTCCAGATCAGAAATTCGCCTATCCCTAGCCTAAAGTTGGTCGTTGAATTAGCCACCTAATTGCTGATGAAGCTGGTCGCAAAGAGTGTTGGTTATCACAGCATTCCTGGAACACAAAGAGGTCAAAAAAGGAACAAGAAAGGAGGATGGTTCAGCACGTACTGAGGATCGGCTAAAGTGGCTCGCAACTCATTTCGTTCTCCGCGCAAGCGATGAACGGTAGCCTGCCTATCACCAAAGTTGCAGTTGAGACATTGCATGTTGTGCTTGTAATGGTCCACATGCTTCCTAAGGTCCGAATTCTCTTTTCTCAGCCGGTCCAATTCCGTATCAGCTTCAGGGTTGACTGAGGAAGCCTCAGAGGACTGTCGTTCATAGGCGTAACCCCAATCAGGAGAACCCAGACGTGGAGGAACAACCAATGGCAAGAGCGGTGGTGGGGAAGAAGGCATGAGAGACACAAGAAAAAGGTTTCATCAGGCTGGAATCATCCACATGGGTTAAAAAGGGACGAGAATGACACTTACTGGATTTGGATTCTCTTGAGGCCCCGAGGTTGATTGCGGAATAACCGTGGTCTCAACCTGATCGCTGAACCTAATGCTTCGGCTATGAAGGGGTGATGGGAACAGCGATACCAAAGAGGGAACAGCAGCTGAGTCGCTGGCTGACATGTGGGGATGAGAAGGACCAGCTTCTCCCAGGAGAGGGATGTTGTAAGCGCTGTCCCGGCTATGTCACATGCCCTCCAGAAGCTCAGCAGCTTCCAACTCAGTAATAGCTGATTCTGGCAAAGGCTGTAAGGGAGGTGGAGACCAAGGCTGGATGCCCATCATCAAGAATTCGGCTAATCCAGGTTGGATGGAGTCCAATAAGAAGTCGTCCACTTCATCTGAATCCAGACGGTTAGCCAACACGAGTTAAACTCCCAAATACAAAGAGCAAGCAGCCTCACCAGGTGATTGATCTGGAGACTGGACTTTCGCCTTCTCCTTACCCTTGCCCTTCTTGTCGGTTTGATCTCGAGAGAGTTTGGGGGCGACTGTTGCCCTGGGTTCTGAATTGACAACCTTCTGCTGGCTCTTCGATTGATTGGTTGTCCACTCAGAATTGACAGGGTTGGATGGTCCTGACCCATGCATGGAAGCTCTGGAACGAACCACTAGCATGGAGTCCCTCCCAGGACCAGGTCGATGACAGAGAATCTGATATGGACATGACTCATCCGCCATATGGGTATCCAACTCTTGATAAGAAGATCGATCCATTCCCAACTGAGACAAGAAAGGGAGCTCCACTGTCATATCTACAGGGGAAGCCACCCGCCTAGCTCGAGCCATAGCTGACTTGTTCCTAGTGATGTGTTTGGTGGGGGGCTCCCTGGGCCTTGAAGGAAGAGAAGCCTGCTTCGACTTCTTTGGAGAAGTGATAAATGATTTCGGAGGGGGGCCCTTAGGATCTGAACGTTTGATGGGATACTAAGAACAAGAACCATTTACCCTGACGTTAGCCGAACATGGATCATTTTGAGAAAAAAGGGAAAAAGGAAAATGTACCTTCAACAATCGCTCAGCTAGTGCGCGTCCAATCCCAAATTTGTGATACAACACAAAAAGACATTGCTCTTCTGTTCTAGAGCACAACAACTTCAGCTTTTTGCAGCGAACGCAATGACTTCCAGAGTCAGCCCAGTCACAAGAAACATTCAAGGAACGACAACGCTCGCAAGGTGCCTACCCAACTGAATTAGTAAAATTTAGGTTCCATTGAGTGTTGAAGTTACTTACATGGGAAAACTGGCTTCCACGAAAACACGAAAGGGTCTGGGACATCTCGCTTGACTTTCCAGCCCTAAGACTCACAAGAGTCGGCCGGAAACATTCCAAATCAGCTGAGGATACGCTGAACCCTTCACCCAGGTCCACAGAGAACGTGCTAGGAGTGGATGAGGAAGAGGATGCCCCAGAAGGAGATTCATGTTAAACAGGCATCACCACAGTCGCAGAAGGCCCTTCTGCCAGTGCACCAACAGCCTGGGGAAGTTGGGGTGCTGAAGATCCAGCTGCCACGTGTTCACGGTTCGAAAACGAACCACTGCGGCTATGCAGACTAGGTGCAGGCGAGGTAATAGCCATTGTTGGTGCCATAGAGGCTACTGGGCTAGCAGGGGTGTCAGGGATAGACCCTTCAACTTCCCCAGTAAGGTGTAGGGCAGGACCGTTCCAAAAGGCCTCCAAGGCAACAGTGGAATAGCCTGCTCGTTGATTTTCTTCACAAGATACAACCAATGACAACCGTTGAAGACCTCATTTGAGAAATTCATGGGCATCAGGAATCTTGTAGTTGAATCCCAGAAAACCGGTATCTCGAATCCTAGTCATGGTATGTGCCTCCTCCAATGTTAGAGCGTGATCGAGAGCTGCAAGAAAAGCAAGTCGGTTTTGGAATCGAAGTTCAAGGGGAAAGGAATCATTGTTCTGCTGTACAAGATCCCAGGCCGATTGTCATAGATCGTGCACAAGATAGGCAGTAGTGGCATCGGACATTGAGGAGGTGGTCGGCAAAGAGGGATGGCTCATGGTTGCGGTTGAAAGAAGAGATGGATGACTCAACTGCAGTTGCAAATTCCAGCCAACAGGGACCCACACACGTTAGGTAATGGACTCAGGTAACGGCTGATCGGCTTGACAACGGCTTCCGGCTACCTTTGCTGGGGCTCAGGTCTTAAGGAGGGGGTAATGTAAGGACCATAGAGTGCCTCACAATCTTTTTCATCAATTAGGGTATTCAACATAGCCAAAAACCATCATATTGCCAGCATGATAACATCTTCGCTTAAGCTTCGTCATTGTATATATGATATTTACAGCTATTTGTTTTGTACAAACACTCTTTTCAGTATTTAAACGATGTACTTGTATCTGTATCAGTAGTCTTGGAATTAACACTTTTACCTCTTAAGCCTACATTCGTATGGTTATCTCCAGCGCTCACCACGTTTATCTCCTTCACCTCTGGCTATATTTGTTCAAGTCACCTAGCAATATAGTCTTCCTAGCGCTTCACAGTGTTCAATTTGGCTTTGTTGGTGTTGTCAGTGACCCCAACGATAGTCTAGACGGGCTGTAAACAGTCCAGTCTCTCTGTTCTCTATTTCCTTTCATCTTATCCTATCTATTTTGGTCCAGGTCTTTACAGGTGGGGAGAGATGGGGCTGCAGGGCCTCTATTGGCTATTTGTTCACCTAGTGATGTCTGAGGGAGTAGATGTTGGATTGTTGGAGGGTAAGATTGAGAGGATAATGTTGGCTATCAACAATGTGTGAGTTCCAATCATGCAACCATGTATGTAACTTGCTCACTCACCATCACAGCACCCCAAGGACCACAGAAAGTATGGCTCAAGATCCCAGTAGCAGTGCCACAATGACTCAGAGCCAGTCATCAGCTCCAGTCCCTGAACAAGGTGGTCACAACATCATTGAACTATCCAATAATGAAGATGGTCACATACTTTGTTCTGGACTCTACATTGAAATCGAGCCCAGTCAATCTCCACATCTCTTGTATCCTTTTGGCCTTCATATCATATATGGAGAGCCTTGGGACTACCGCATGGAAAAGGGATGTCTGTTCCTACATTTACACCACTGCCAAAGATGTCTGAAGCAAGGTCAAATGATCTGTCAGCCATGTCAGGATCTGCGTAAAGATGACCGACTCAATGGAATACTCACTTGAATGCAAATGGGCATCAGTGCAACCACCAATCTGATCTATTATGGCATTGGTGGGCTGCAGACTGTTGTTCAGAAGAAGCAGAGCACTATAAAGGGGCTAAAGCTGCAGAAGGTCAATGATGTGCAGAAAATTGCAGGGAAAATGAAGGCTTTGGGGATGCACAAGCTATTGATGATGGCTATTGCGAGTAAAAGGGTTGAGAGGGTGGAATGTGTACTAGAGGCTGCGCTGAAGCAAAAGCTGGGAGTGCATGGGGCTCTTGCACTATTTGAGTGAGCAGCAACAGGAGTATATTGTCCACGTTCATATACAGAAAAAGATGCTATGAAGGCCCTGTTATTCTGGCGAATGGGAGGAGCAAGAGTAGCAAATTTTGCACACCGTGCCATGGGCCTTCCTTCTGTCAACACTATCCAAAAATGAACCATCATTGAACCCATCATGCCTTCTATATCATTTCCAACTGTCTCCAAAATCAAAGAAAATGTGAAGAAGTCTTTCTTGCCTGTGGTGGACGTCATTCAGAAACAACGAATCAAGCATCAGATAATCATGCTCAATGAATTGAAGATAGAATCCCAACTATGTTGGGATCCTCAAACAAATTTGATTTTGGGATTTTGTCAGGAGCATGGATATTGGGCCAGTATGGAGTTTCAGTCTGAGGATGAGGTGCTTTTGCTTTTAAAGGCAGTGAAAGAAGGAAAGATACACTTGGCCGGTGAGGTAAGTGCTCTGCTGGCATGTTGTACTGTGGACTTTCCTTTTCTGACACAACTATGTACCAGGCTACTGTAGGCGCTGTTGGCGTATTAAGCAAGGACTCTCAAATACACAGTGCTTGTTCAGTGCTAATATCTGGGTCGTGCAAGTGAGAAACCGGTGAACAGCATGCAAGGCTTATCCAAGTCATGCTCAATGCTGTACAGGACACCAATCTCTGCACTGTCTCCATTGCTTCAGATGGCGAGGCAAGGTGTGGTGAGGCTATAATCCACCTAACATTCAAGAAGCAGCTCGAATCAACATCATCAATTTACCCCCTTCTGAAAGACTGCAATCTCATGAATATGGAAGTGGGAGATGATGATATTACAGGAGATAAAGATTCCAAACATGTCATGAAATGTTACTGTAATCTAGAGCGGGGATTCACTGTACAGGGTGTTCACTTCAAGATATCCAAGGTCAAGCAACATCTGCTATCCCATACAACATCCACTGCTCGGGTAGACTGACTCCTTTGTCCAGATGACCGTCAAGACATTAAACTTACATACGATCTTCTGAAAGAAGTTTGGGATCTGCCTCCAGCTCCCCCCAACTCAGTTCCTGGCTTTTGAGATGCTCGGGAGTCTCTTCGCACATTCAGATCCCTTACATGACACCTGGTTCTTCCATACATCTCCATCTATATGTCTCTTTCAGAACAACTTTGCCACTTGAGTGCTGCCACTCACCTTTGCCTTGCTCTTTACATCGACAGTGATGCTCAGACAAAGTTCATGCCCTCCCAGCTCTTCATCAACACCATGATAATGATAAAGAATGTCTACTTCTGCATGGCAAAGACACAAGTAGACAATCCAGATAGTGAATTCTTCATTATTCTGTTGGGGACCAATTGAGAGGATGCCAACTCTCTCAGTAATCTCACAACCCATGCAAAGAGGTGTCGAGGAGAAGACATTGTTTGTGCTGCTATGAAATCAAGTGAAACACCCGAGAAGGTTCGCGAGAAGATGGCTGGGCACAAGAAAGGTCAGAACTTGAACATCAAAACACTGTTTGATGGGCAGCGCAAGTCTGGTGTACGCACCTATTCACATATTCAACACACACCAGTTCAAACACGGTTAGTATCTTTCATCTCTCCGCATCCACTTAACAACTCAAGACCTTCTGACAGGATCGAATGTGTACACTGGATTTCTGAGAACTGCTGTCTGTTTGAAGTTGTCGCCGACCAAGGTTTTTACAGCCTGATGAAGACAGGGCGGCCTCATTACTGGATTCCACATCCGACAGTTGTATCGCATGATACGAAGAAAGCCTTCGCTATTACACGAGGTCGAATCTCTGAAATGTTAAGGGTAAGTGCCGATATTGGAGGCCACATCATTTAACTCACCTGCCTGCAGAGCTATGATGGCAATATCAATTTTGCTACGGATGCATGGACGGCAGGGAATCACAAGGCATTCGTGGCAATAACAGCTCACCTTGTCATGGAAGGGGCACCTGCGCAGATCTTGTTAGACTTTCTGGAAGTCCCTGAGGTCAGAGCCTTGATACATTATCTGTGATCAATAACTCACCGATGTTGTTCAGTCTCATCAGGCCAGACTCTGGCCAGGGACTTTGCCCGGGTTCTGAAAGACTTTGGGATTATGGATAAGGTAAATCTTCTAGCTCTTCTTGAAAACATAAATCACTCACCGTTACTGTAGATTCTGTGCGTTACTGGGGACAACACAACAAATAACGATGCCATGGCCGACCACCTTCACCTTCTCCTTGACAACTACCCTGGCAAGAAGCATCGTGTTCGATGCTTTGCTCATACTATCAACCTCGTAGCCAAGTCATTTCTTCGTCTCTTTGATCCCAAAGATTAAAAGGATGTTGATTGGTTGGATCCAGCAGCGAGAATTGCACAAGGAGAGGATGTTGAGGTCGAGCTTGAGTTGGATGATGAGGAGCTGGAGCTGCTTCGGAAGGAACTGGCCAGGTTTGAGAAGGAGAAAGGCACTGGTGCTGAGAACAATCCAGACAACGTTGACGATGATGGTTTACTCGATGCTCAGACCCTTCTGGAACACCACGAGGCTTCGGACCTCGAGGCCGAAATCGCACCAATTCGGCAGGCACTGTTGAAGGTAATTATACATTGTACGATTTTACTTCTTTGATTTCTGATTTTTACATCCCTTCCTCAGATCCGCACTATTTCCTTCAAAACCATCCATTCAGTGACCAAGCTACTCCCTGAATGGCATGCAACACTTGCCAAACGAGGAGTACCAATTAGGATAATACCTCGGGACGTGCGGACTCACTGGAACTCTACCTATGCGATGCTTGACTTTGCCCTCCAATATCGAGATGCTATTGATGACTTCACAGGACACAAGGACAACGATCTTCGGGAGTGGGAGCTGAGAAAGAGTGAATGGGAGTTGTTGGATTCTCTGAAAGATAACCTAAAGGTGTGTATGTCAGTTCTCCTTCGTGGACCACTCTCTGATGTCAGAATAGATCCTTAAACAAGCTACTGAGCTTTTCTCATCTCGTACCCCAACTGTAGCCGATGTCATCCCAGTCATAGACAAGATTGACAGGTTCTTCGCAACACGAATCGTCGAAACTCGGACACAGTCGGGCGTTACTCAAATTGAAGTCTCGGAAGCGCTCAAAATGAGTCTCTTTGCTGCAAAAAAGACTCTGAACAAGTACTACAGCTTGACAGACGAATCAAGTGTGTACCAAATTGCAATGAGTATGTATAGATCCCATGTTCTCTTTGGCTAATACTGACACTGTACTCAAATAGTCTTGCATCCCAAACACAAGCTTGAGTACTTCCACCAACATGGCTGGGAAGCACCATGGATTGCAGAGGTTGACCGTCTTATTCGAGAACAGTACCTTGAGAAGTACCATGGCCACGAAGATTTATTAGATGTCACCAGCAAGAAAGCCACCATTCAGGATGAGAAGGTCCGAAAAAACTCAGTACATGTCAATTAACTTCTTCGCTCTATTGTTCCTGATATAGCCTCTTGCAGATGCCTGAAGAGGACAACATGTTTGTTGATGACGACGTCCCAGCCAAGCCGAATGTTGATTGCAACGAACTCAACCGTTACTTGTCATCAGCAAGAGAGTTAACTCAGGACCCCATACGATGGTGGATTGAGCAGAGGAGCACCTTTCCCCGTCTGTCAAGAATGGCCCTCGACTATCTAAGCATTCCAGGTGTGTTCTCCCCAGTACTGTGCATCCATTTAAGACTGAGTTCAACATCTTCTAGCTACTTCTGTTGATGTTGAACAGGTATTCAGCCGAGCCCGTCGCCTTATTACGTGGGAGCGCAATCAACTTAGTGCGCAAACCACACAGGCATTGATGTGTTTGGGTTCCTGGAGCCTGGCGGGGCTGGTACATGATGCAGATCTTGAAGCGATTGTCAAGTCAGGCCGCGAGGCTCCAGCCAAGGACGAAGAAGACCTCAACGATATCGAAATGCCGTTTGGGTATGATGCAATTCAACTGGCTGGTAACGACAGTGCTCGCGGGATGGATGACGGTGTTTCATTGACTGCAGAGGATCATGCTCGTTTTTCATCTCCCTCTAGTGATGATGAATAGTGTATTAACCTGTATCTGTATTGTAATTGTACTGCAACTGGGTTCTTGATTACTATCTACTGTGTGAAACCCATGGGTAAGCGGGTATGGTACATGACCCGGAGGATGTGGGTATGGGTACGGGTTAGCATCGGGACACCCATGGGTATACCCGTGCTACTCCTTATTCTTTTCCAGTGAACACGACGATGACTAGTCATCTACAGACCAGAAGAGGATGAATGTGACGAAGAAGATAGAGAAGAAGAAATCATACCACAAGACTCTGAACATGAGCACAACACTGACAATCCATCAAACTCTGCCCTTGCACAACCCAGCAGCTCAAGTTCTAACACTGATCAAGCACCTCCTATGGACTCAAGAGTGTCAGATCCTATAGTAGAGGTTGACGGACAAGGAAATGGGCATCCCAGTTGACTACGCCAACATCGTAATATTGAGGATATGCTGGGTGAATGTGAATGCAGGGTCCAGATAACCGAAGACCAAGCAGCCATACCCAAAAACCATATCATTACCTGTAAAACCAAAGGCTGTGAAACCTGCTTTGTGAGTGAGGTTCTAATGGGTATACAGCAAGATTACTGACCTAAATATTCCCTCAGTATCACATAGACTGCATAGGCCTCATGTATTCAAAGTCAAACTGGACGTGCGAAGCATGTAGGAAGACAAAACGGCATTGTTAGGTGGTCAATTGATGAAGCAGATGACAGGAAGGATAGCTGCCAGTGCACTGATTATGAAATACATACCATATATAGTAATTATGTCACGTGGTGGTTGGTTGGTTCCCTTCCAACACAGCTTAGAAAAAAAATCAGCACTATATCATATATATTTTTCCTGCCTCCCCCTTGACTTATACTTAGGTTGATAGTGATGCATTACTGTCTCAAGTCGTGACTCAGCTTTCTGCACCACTACGCTTTACAGCCTAAGACAGGGATTGTTAGCTGAAATATGCATATGAGAGCCAAAGAAAATAGAAATCTGATTGAAATTCGACAGGACTTTTGAGCAAGAACAACTGACATATCTGAACATGTGTTGCTTATTTTGGATGAAACTTTCCCACAGACCTGTTGTTGGACGTTGACATTGAAGATGAACGGCCAGAAGCAAGGACCGGAATGTGGCTGTGAGGCTGATAATTTTGTCCAAAGGGGGCCCTCATAGATAACAACTGGGTCTAGGCCAAAGGTATGATAGGGATTTGTTCTCCTCAACATGTCTTTTTCCCTGTACTATGGGTTATGCAGACAGCTGATAGTGCTCTACACATTGGTTATGTTTTAGTGCTATTGATACAGTCGTAATATGCAGTTCCTGAGGGTGTCCCGCTCATTTGATGGGGATTTCTACCATTCTTTCGAGCCTCATTTGTTTTACTCTTCCAAAATCCTCAATATTATTCATTAATTACATTCATATAAGTGTTTTCTAGCTTGGAAAAGATCATGGGAGGACAATAATACATGGAGGGGCCAAAAGTTGACCAGTTGTACTTCCTTGTGGATTGTATTACCCTGCACCCCATAG